>QGOA01011816.1:0-23242 GCA_003313075.1 Termitomyces sp. MG16
TCGAGCATCCAATGGCATTGTTATCGCCACTGAGAAGAAGACCTCGTCAATACTGATCGACGACTCTATGCTGGATAAAGTTGCGGTCGTATGCCCCAACATTGGCATTGTGTATTCTGGCATGGGACCTGACTTTCGGGTTCTCATTTCTAAAGCTCGAAAGAGCGCCCAAGCCTACTGGAAGATATATGGCGAATATCCACCAACACGCGTTCTGACTCAAGAGATCGCAACTGTAATGCAGCAAGCCACGCAATCAGGGTGTGTCGCCTATTCTCTTATAAGTATTAGCATGACTCACGATATTCTAGAGGTGTAAGGCCGTATGGGGTGTCATTGCTTGTTGCGGGATGGGACAGCAATCGCGGTCCCACATTGTATCAGGTTGATCCTTCAGGATCTTTTTGGGCGTGGAAGGCAAGTGCCATAGGAAAGAATATGGTAAATGCGAAGACATTTCTGGAGAAACGGTCTGATTATGCATCCTTCCAAACTTTATGGCATTCATCAAACTCTCGTTTCCAGATATAGCGATGACATCAGCCTGGAGGACGCCATTCATACGGCTCTTCTGACTCTGAAAGAGGGTTTCGAAGGGCAAATGACGGAAAAGACAATCGAGATCGGCGTCGTCACTGTTCCCAGTATCTCAGATCTAGAGGCCGGGAAGATTGGAGGCGAGACAGGTCGTCCGAAACCGACTTTTCGCAAGTTGACAGAAGAAGAGGTTCATGACTATCTAGCGCTGTAGCAGATAAAACCCTATTTTATCTGCAATTCTACTGTACGTTTGTCAGCTATAGGACTCAATTCCATTTTCCGCGTTTTTGAGAGACACATCTCGCTTCACAAACTATCATGGTGCCATGGGGCTCAGGTTCGACTGGCCTGTTTTAAGATTATCTTTGCCTTGAATTGATCTTTTTCCATCGTGGGTCGTCAAAAACACGCTTGTGACGGATTTTTGACCGCTGGCATGGTGAGCAAAGATTCCATTTTTAAATTAATTATGTAAAAATGAAGTGGACCTTGACTTAAGCTTGATACCTTGTTCTTCCGTACATGGTTGTGCGCGGCGCAGTCGCGGAGGTTATGCGTCATACATACTACTGTGACGCGCCTCACCTCTCCAAATAACAAGGTCCGTCGAATCGTATCTTCTCTCCTGCAAAGAAACTTAAATACAAGCGCCTTTGAGCGTTGGACCCTCGATTCCCCAGCCTTCAGGCAATACTCGTGGTGATTAATCCATTGAGTGTGACTCTAGCCTTTCCGATGTTTTTGCTTCGGATAGGTGCTCACCGCGTGCTTCCCCTTATAAATACCCATTGTCCTAATGTAACATATGCAGGTTCACATCTAATTGATAAACCGCTCAATGCGCCCATTAACCTCCAACTCGTACAGCAACGAAATCTCCCCTAAACGGCCGAAGAGAACGTCTGTGGCGTGTTATCACTGTCGCAACAACAAAGTAAAGGTTAGTTTTTTCATTCCCATCGCTTGGCTTCTTCAAATTCATTTCATAGTGCGCTCCGAATGACAATGATTCACGCTGCCAACGCTGTATTGAGCGCAACCTCGATTGTAAAAAAGGGCCCGTTGGTACTTCGCCTGAAATCGGAGTTCAACGAGCGTTGAACAGAAGTGTACAAGGCACCACACTTCCAATTATCTCTCAGAGCTCACTGCATCAATACAACTCTATTGTTGACGTAGCACCCTCCGACAGGTCCCATATTACTTTTACCAATTCCATCGACCCAGGCATGGCTCAGGGGGAGGCCTTTTTTTCAGACCAATACAACACCTTTGCCTCTTTTTTTGGTTTCGAAAGTGGCCAACGCTACAATGAGCCAATTCAGCCTTATCTTCAGTTCCCTGGTTCGACTGACGGAACTGTTGGAATCCCTAGAATGCCCGCTATGGCTAATGTCCAAGGTCCTCTGGTTTATGGCCATCTTCCCCCGTGGCAAAATACGCATTTTCAGTCCGTAGGATTGGAAGAACACCAGGGAGAGCCTCTACAAACCTATTCCAGTTATCCCCCCTAAATAGTAGACTTCTTATCGTCTGCATACACTTCAATTTTCTAATTTGTGCTGAGATGATGTCCCAAGCTAGTATGTTTATACGCACACTCAGGATTTATCAATCACAGATTTCTAGTTGTATGTATGCCCTTCCGTAGGGCACTATTGATACTTGTAAAAGATAATGCATGATGCATAAGTAACATTAGAAGCGTTTCAGCTGAAAGCGGGTTCAAAAATATTGTCTACGAATCGTCGATAAGTACCCAGGTAGTTCTGGCCATGTATTTAAAGCCAGAATCGTAAAACATAACGGGAAGCGAAAACGTGCAAAACTGATATATTTCTACTTATCTTGAAAGTACTTACAACGGCCACTCCAATTTCTCGCCAAAATTCCAATGCACAGCCTTAACAGAGGTATACTCTTCAAGAGCGTAGCTCCCGAGTTCACGACCTGATCCAGAGAATGTATATGCCAGGGACGCTTTACGAAAATTGCCCACGAACCTATTCCCGACTGTTTCTTACCTCCAAATGGAACGTTATTATTCAAAAGATTATACTGATTTACCCAAACCTGTAGTTCAGGTTAATCAATACGAGCTGCTTTTGGAAGACAACGAAGCGATAGATGCAAAGAGATTGATACTGACAGTTCCTGCCTCAAGGGCTGATGTAACGCGCATGCATTGGCTAGCGTCAGCTGTTTATAGACAAATGTGAGTTTTTCTCCTCTCAGGGTTTAGCGCTTACGTACTTGAATGGAGACCTGCGCCTAATCCGTAAGTCGTGTCATTTGCGAGAGCTATGGCTTCGCTCTCTGTTTTAAACCGTCCGACCGACAAGACCGGGCCGAAAATCTAGAATTAGATGTTAAGAGTCGGGCGCCTTGAAGACCTACTTCACTCACTTCCTCTTTGACCTGTTGTGATCATATAGATTAGAAAGATTGCGCTGACATCTAGTTCTTCCACACACAATTTTCATATTTGGCCGAATCTCTGTGAAAACTTGGGAAAGATTAAGGCATAAAACACAAGCATGGACGTCAAATGCAACCCACTAGTAGGATCGATATAATAACCTTTACCAGCTCTCTTATTTCCACCAAGAATTACCTTAGCACCTTCCTGTTTACCCGACTCAATGTAACTCCAGACCTTATCATACTGGCCTTTTGAAACCTGGATGATCTGTCAAGTACTTGCGTGACCTCAAAAAAGAAAGACTGTTATACAACTGGGCCTCCTCCAGATGCATCGTCAAAACCGTCCCCGATCACCTGTTTCTTCACCTTTGAAACCAGGAGCTCGATGAATCTGTCGTAGACGTCGTCTTGGACATAGACGCGTGAACCTGCAGTACAGTCCTGACCGGTATTGTAGCAAATTCCAAGGGCGGCCCAATTAGCAGCTAAGAAACACCATAAGTCAAATTGATCACCACAGGGTTAAAGGAGCATCGCAGTGAAGTGAGAATGATGAAATTAAGGCATTGTGACAAGGATGTCAAACATCAAACAAACTCCGATGTTACCGTATATGAAACTTGTGCACGGACGTCTGGGCCGAGGTAGAGATAGGTTTCTGCCGAGTATACACGTTGCAAGAGCATAAAATGCCGCACAACCCACGAGTTATGCATTATCATGCTCAAGTAGGGGTTGAGATGGACCAACAACATAACGCCACCAGAGATCCAACATAGATATCAGAACTGACCTTGATCTAGGTCAGCAGATGAGAAGACGAGATGCGGAGATTTCCCGCCAAGTTCAAGTGATATCTAAGTAGGAACGTTTGTCTTAGAAGCTGTCCGTTGAAGTGGGTCACAGTAAGAAAACCTTCTTTAAATTGCTCTTCGCTGCGGCCTCCATGACCTTGCGGCCTGTGGCGGTGGAGCCTGTAAAAGCCACCTTGTCGACATCAGGGTGAGCAGCCAGCGCAGCACCACCAACGGGACCATATGAAGGAACTGTATTGACAACTCCGGGGGGAAATCTAGCACAAGGAATGGCTCAACCAAACTCATCCAGAACAGGTTGAATGTGTAGTTACCCTGCGTCCTTAACAAGCTCAGATAATTTCTTGAAGAGTGATCATAAGACCAATTGCCCGGTGAACACGCGGGAAACATACAAGGGCAGTAAGGGGACAAAGTTCTGATGGTTTCATAACAATCGTACAGCCCGCAGCAAGAGCTGGAGCAACTTTCCACGCCCTGCGACCGCTCAGAGTGAATTGATACACATAATAAGCAAAAACTTGCCACATGTTGATTGGATAATTCCAGGGAATACTGGCATCCAGTACTGCGTCAGAACACTCTGAGACATTATAAAACTCGAACCGTTACATTTGGCCGCACACGCCGATTGGATCATGGCGGGTGAAGGCAAGTTTGGTTTTATTATCGACTTCAATGGTCTAGATACTTGAAAATCAGAATTTAAAGCATAAAGGATTATAAAGAAACAAAGAAATTAGAATACACACCTGACCGAGTATTTTGTCGGCCCAACCAGCATAGTACCTTAAGCACTGTACACTGTCTCCAATATCGAAATCCCTGATGGCCTGGATTAGGAAACACCAATTAGGTTCTTTGTACGCCTCCACCTTGCCATCCTGACAGGCTTTCCATTGTTTAAGGACTCAAGCTCTGCAAGTTCTTGCGCATGGTCTTCGATGAGATCCGCAAGCTTGTTGATTAACCTTGATCTTTCAAATCCTGTGACATTTTTCCCCCAGCTCGTTTGATACGCCTGTCGGGCGGCGGCGACAGCAGCGTCGATATCCTTAGGGGAAGCTTTGAAATATGAGATCGATTGAGTAAAGGATAGGAAAGGTATACCGGATACAATAGAGCAGATGACCTCCTCAGTCGCGGGATTCACGGCGCTGTACTCTGTATCAGCCTAAGACTGTTTATAGTCACTAGGTCAGTGAACTCACTGGATCAGGTCGGTGGAATCGATCGATGGTACAAACTCATTGTTGATGAAAAGGCCGGTTGGGACAGTTATGCTCTTGTTGAGAGCTGAAATATTGATAGTAACAGGCTGGGCCATGTGGTAGTTCAATCAGTGTGCGGACGTCACGACAAATAGTCGCTGTAATTAAGCGTTTTGTCAGATCAGCTGACTGTGCCGATAAGGAGTTTGGATGAGAGAATCGATTATGGGTAGCTCTCACATGCTACACCCAAACTTTACAAGAGGGAAATCTCGAAGCACTTACACATACATACATCAGTTACATACAGACTAACTCACACCCGGTGTAGAGTCACACACTCTACCTCAGCCTCAATTAGGTCATTGATTTGTCGTGGCAAGAACAGAATTCATCACCATTATCGGTAGCCATTTTTACACCAAATATTGGTGTGGGCAAATATACCTGAAAGAAGGCCGCTGGATCTAAAGTTACCGCATTGTTGTGGATTCTTGAGCCATAGAAGCGTCCGCAACGATATAAGCCATATGTATTTTTAAAAAGATAACGATACTCTGTTCCTTGTGTTCAAGGAGTTACCATCACATGATTGAAGTATGGGTGTTCCCGAACAAACCCGATGGTCAACATTCCGATCATAACCTTGTAACCTTACAGTCTAGCAAGAAACACAGAGACAATGTCAATGGCTATTCTCGCCCGCTCTTCCATTCTTCGTCCGCAAGCCTTTGCGCGTGCCCGCTCTTTCCACACCACTCTTGTTGCACGAGGTGATCATGGCCACTACCATGTATGGTGTCCTCCAAATCGCCTGCTTTAAATACTCATTTGGACCCGATGCAGCATCTGCCTTTCCAGTTCCCGGGTAAAAACAAGGCTGCCTTCGCAGCCAAACTCATTGTTTTCCTTGCCACGGGTTTCTCGATTCCCTTTGTTGCTGCCAAATGGCAACTGTATGGTATTTTCCTTGTGCACCTATACCTTGGCCCTCTAACCTCCTTGCAGGAGTAAATCTCAAAGCGGATGAAGGTTCAGATAAAATAATAAAACGAGCAATTCATCGTTATGTTCTGCAGATCCAATTTTTAGCAAACTCATGTTAATATCATCCCCTCTTCTAAGTCACTATCCTGCGTCGGAAGCAATTCACACAATATCCTTCCTTCCTCCACCTCGCTTTCATCCTCTATACTCACTCGCTTTGCTCTTTTATCCTCTGCCCCTAATCCCTTCCCTGACGTCTGGGCTATTCTGCAATCGCAAGTTCTTGCGAAGAAACCTGAATCGCCATCGAGCGCATCCAGAGCAAAGAAAGAGGCTCGTCGAGCTGCAATGGTTGGGTCACAATCCTCTGCGCTTGCTAGTATCGTGTCGTGCACGACCACTGTTTCGTACAATCAGTTTAGTCTTCGGTGCAATGACAAATTCTTTCTCTACCTTGAGCGACAGTCAATGCTCCTTTCTTCTCCTTCACGATATTTTGGATGGTGAATTGTCGACATCCTTGTCCTTGAAACAATTCAAATAGTATTTTTGTTGGGTGATGTGAGAGGGTCTTGAAGGTGACGTGTTTGTCGTAGAAGGGCTTTAATAGCTTCTCAAATAAGGCTTCAATGCCTTCTGTAGAAAACTGGTCTCCAACATAAACAGCCCCCATTATCGATTCCACGATATCAGGAAGAGACTGCATACGATGTCACCGACTATGAATGAAAAAGATCGATACATGCCTACTTTAGGTGCAGTAAGCTCAAGCCAGAACTGGCCAGGTGGACGTCCATCTAATTCTGCAGCTTGATATTCCTCGATTTTGGAAGCTTCTAGTTTCGCAGCATATTCGCGAATGCTGTTCTGGAGTGGCTGTGATTTGTGGAGAAAATATTCATGAAGCCCGGATTGAACACATATCGCCGCAAGCGCCGAGTTCGACACCATGGCACTCTAGATATATGTCTATGAAGTGATAGAAACGCACGCAAAACAATCGACGCTTACTTTCAAGAGGGTAAGGCCGCCAGGCGCCAGTTGTTGTTCCCGTTCGTAGAGATACCGGATCACCACTAGCTCGACATATTAGGTGCTGGATAGAGATATCTACGCTTACACGTACTAAAATCGAGTATCGCATCACCAACGAACTCTAATCGCTCGCTAAATGTTGAATCGTGGCCTGCAACAGAGGAATGTGACTAGCAAAAAAATGGGGGTGCACGCATCGCATTGAGAAAGTAACGTACTAATGCCTGAGACAAGAGTTGTGGTTGCTTGACCTTATAGCCAATAATAGTTTCCACCGCCTCTATTGAAGCTTTTGTCAAAGACAAGTTGAAAGAAGCTCGCGTTCCTTTCTTTGCAAAGTCTGACCACGTATTGATGTTCAAAATAGGTATCCCCAGTGCTCTGGCAACTTGAAGTGCCGTTTCGCGACCGCCGGTCAGGTATCCAGCGGCAAGGATTGCTTCAGCAACATCTGCCACAGCCTGACACAAAGTCTTTAAGAATATTATCTGGGAAAGAAACGACGAGAGATGAACCTTGTCTCCCAACCATTGCGAATGTTCATCTGGACTTCTTTTCTTCCTCTTCTTCCTCTTCTTCTTTGTGTCTGCTTCTGTTATATATTTAACGTCCAGGGCTTGACTGTAAGTAGAATTTTCGACTTCTGCTTCGTCCTCTCTGCCCGCAGGCGACAAGGGAGTGGAAAAAGGAGGGGTCCATAGCCTCGGTGCAAAAAGCTTAGATTGTATATAACTGGGTATCCCGACACGACAAGCGTGTTGGAACAGTGACTTGTTACTGATTAAACCTTGTCTCGCGGTATGTAGGGAACCCTCTCTGTAAGTTGGGAATGAAACAAAGAGATAAGTTGAAGAAATGAATTTCAAAAACGCGTCGCCTTGGAAACCATTGATGAAAGAAGGGTACATCACACTGAAGGAAAACGTACCAAGTAACTCAAGTCGTTCGTAATGATATTCGGCGCCACAGGATGGAGTACACAGAGCCGTGTGAAGAAGTGTGTTTGATATTTCGTGGTCGAATAATCTTGCGTTCAACTCTTTCACGAGAAGAAATTCATCTATGCGCCGCGTTATGGATGGTATAAGCCGAGCCATTCTCAGGACACTGGTAGAATGTTCATGGCATAAGATAAAACTGTTATTTAAACAGCTCACCTAGCAGGTATTGTACATTTAGAGCAGAGTTCAGGTATCAAGTCTGGACATAGTTAATAAATTGCTCAAACAACTCAGGGTATGCTTACACTTGACATGAGACTTGAGCTGGGCTACTGGACGGGAAGTGGGGTTCAACTGATTCAAAACAGCAGGAATAGTGGTAACTTCGACCAAAGGTTGATTGATATCCTGCAAATCTTCAAAGCCCTTTCGTCGAGCCTTGGTAAATTCAAGTATATTCTCGAATGCGGCCTCTCTCTATGAAGAAAACATGAGTCAAATGCTCGCTCTGTTCACTAAGTCTTGACATACCGAGCTGTCTGGTTTGCTTAAGGGAGATAAATCCAGCCTGAGCTTCACAACAGTGTACCGTCTGGTGAACTCCACAGAGCGATCTTGGACAACCGCATCGCATAAATCTCTTTGAAGTTCTTCCCGGTCTTCTACTCTGATTGGAGTGCTAAAACTTTTCCCAGCAAGCCGAATGAGATCCCAGTGGATATAATCAACAATTGAAGGAAGTTTGAAGGGCGAAACAGGGTCAGTCCGTTCGGATGACGACCACGCATCAGTAAGAGCCGCAAAAAAATAGGGCATGTTAGACAATGGACATTCAAAGGGTTTGTTAAAAAGAATACGGCACACCCTGAGAGTGTACAGATGTAGGTCATGCAGCTGCGCTTTCTTGATTTGAAGCGGCAGAGCTCGCTTGGTAGACACAACAGTTGGAACCCCAGAGTGAAAGATCTTGAAACTCGGTAAATCAGGAAGGGGCTGTCGAGTCAACATGACAAGAGGTGCATAGGGCTGCGCATCATTGTCCGGAGAGGTGGTCAGAAAGATAAGAGGATACAGAAACATTATCATGGCGTTTCTTGTATTGGGCCAAAAATCTGGCTCCTTCCGTGAATAGCGTCGGGTGCCAGTCGATTTGGTATCTTTGGAGCGAGATTCCTCGACATTTAAAGCATCGACCGGAAAGACAGGCTGAGGGAAAAAGGAGCAATCTAAAAGTCCTATTGAAAATAGGTGCTGGCAAAGCGTAAAACACGCAGCGCTTCTTGCTTTGGACTCCGTCTTACGAGGTGGACCAGTGAGTTGGACAAGGCCAGGAAAAGTGACTGTGCATGTACAATCACTCTCTGCGTCGGTAACTTGCATAAAAGTGAATACCACTCTGGCTATCGTGACACCATTCAATTGGCCTACTGAAACGACACGACCAACAGCCTTCTCGGCGTCTTTTGGATATAGGTGGCTGCCAGTAGTAGGATCCTGAAGGAAGGACGACGGAATAATATCGTCAGCGCGATGTCCTGTCGAAGGGTTGAACATCTCATCGAAAGGACGCTCGTCACCATCATTCTGAATCATGTGAATGACATGAATCGTTTCAGCTTGACCGATACCCTCGCCAAAGTTTAGAAATCCGGGATCAAAACTACAAGATTGCAGAGTAATCAGATATTTTGGTCATATAATAGGAACATTGTAAACACACCACACAACCACTGATGCTTGCGACGTATCTATGTCTCCATTTAGTTCCATCATTATCAAAATGTTATAGATCCCTGTTCTAAAAACGTGCGAGATGTCCTGTGATGAGAAGGATTAATTGATGCTCGAGTCATATCCACCATCGATCTCACCGTATGTTCAATTGCAGGATAGAGAGCGTTCGAAGTCACGAGAAGTGGACGAAAAAATAAGGGAGTGACATCAAGCATTCGGAGCATGTCCCTGATGGCGAAGGCAACTGCCCGTTTTTTAACTTGTGAAAGAACATCAGAACGGTTTGGAATGTTCAATGTTGACATACCTAAAATGACTCCTCGAAACGTCTCCCCATATGGTCCACACGACCTGAGAGCTTTCACCAACATAACGAATTTATGGGTAACATTAAACTTAGGAGATGCGGGATCCAGGTTGGGAAGAGTGAAGGTCCAATCACGAATACAGTCTTGGATTGATTTCTGTATAGGTCTGCGATTACTTTCGACTCTGATGTCACAACTGCTTGATTCGTTAAACTCCCTTAGAGCATGCCGCCAGAAAATGTCGGAGGCACAAGTTCCCACTTCTTCGAGGACACAACGTGAATCCTCGGAATAATTCAGGACGAAACCGTCTGTAGGCTCGAGGGAGCGGAGTGACTCTAACTGTTCAACCAAGATAGGAGTGACTGCCAATCGTGTTCTCTCGTAGAATAGCACAAGTTCTGAGAAGTGTGTCGAGGGTCGATTGAATGAATAATCATCGATATGAAGGAGCTTGGAATCCATTATGCCCTCTAAATCGGAGATATCTGATGGGACATTCTGCGGAAGGGAGGGGAGAAAACCCAATATTCGAGGACGCAAGAGTTGGTCGGTCGCCATATAGAAGTTTTTCATGACCATTTGAATGTAGGCAAGAGTCTGACCACGTAATTCACTCAGGTCGGCAAAAATTAACAAGTGAAGTTGGATCATAGTAAGTTCTCCACGATTCAAAAACTCGTACAGTAACTGCAAAACGAGAATAAATATCATTATAATTGAAATGTTCCACTCACTTCTGGGGTAGTGACAGTGACATCATTTGGTAAAATATATTCCCGACGTTCTTCTCTGCGCTCGTCAATTCTTTTGTACTTTCCGACCGATAAACTCGGAGCTAAGGAAGAAAGCTTGTTACAAAAAGCGGCACACGAAAGATTGTCTCTACAGAAGCCTCATCAGAAATGTTCTGGAATGCTAAATTGACAAATACAGACTTAACGACCACGAGTGAAGTTCGAGATCTTTTGATCATGGTAGTGCGCCGCATTTTTTCCACTTCAACAGCGGAAATGATCAAAGGAGCCAGAGTCTGAATGATCACTATGAAATACATTTATCAAATTTGTTCTTGGATTGCATTTTGGGGGTCGACGTACACTCTTCAGAACGTAAGATCAAAATAACTGGAACATTTGGAGTGTAAGCAGATAGGGACACCGAGAAATAAGTTTACTACCATTTTCTTGTCGAACTTGCGTTAACAAGTGTGCATCCATGTTCGACAGTATGTCAGTTCTGTGAAGTCTGACTTTTTTCCTAGGAGGATCATCAAGTTCAATTGAGTCTGGATAGAGACGCTTGCGTCCAATATCTTCAGCAGGTTTGACTCGTTCAACGTCAGATGGATGAGCCGCTGCAGTCAAATCCAAGCTGGACACACTGCTGCTAGGTCCATCCAACGTTTTCTGCTGAACATCGACGAAAGGATCCTTCTCTTTCCATGACCGCTTCCACACACTCAACATAGGCGAGAGCAAGAGCCGCGCCCACAAGATATAATAATGTGAGAACAGAAGGTGGAAAGTGCCGTGGGTAGTTCGTTGGATTATGTAACTTATAATAACGTTATAAAAACGTTTTGTTCCTTTACATATCGTTCACAACACGAGTTTTCAAGGCCTCACGTTTTGAAGTAATTTCGCTATATTTAATCCCTTCTTTCTCTTATTATCCAGATCATTCAACGACGCCACATGTGTAGATAAGAGACAGCTTAATCTGAAATTGACTCACTTGGGCCCTCAATGAATAACGCTTGGGTTGTGCAAACACTCGGAAAACGGCTTGATACCCCGCTTGATAGCGAATATCCTTCAATCATTCGCGGAAGGATAGCATCGAATCCGTGCCTTCCAGAGCGCCTTCCATCTAGTGGTATGTTATTCAACTACTCTGAGCATGACTTTTAGACATTACTTCCAGGATTTCTACTTCGTGAGGCTGAGGATTTGGCATCCAAAGCTATTCTGCGCCAGTTATGTCGTAGTACTACACCACCAAGTCCAGATTCGGACTTGCATTCAGATGTCTCGACGCGCAGTCGAAGAGGAAGTCAGTTGTCTCAGGTACCACTGTCATCTCCTGCCCCACAGTCCCCGAGCCTCCAGCAGAACAGGATCACATCTTGGAAAGAGCCTCAGGTCAGCATCTCTTTACAGAGGACTAAATTATGTTTTGTTTATGCTGCCTGTGCTCCAGCCTTTTGAAGTTTTTAGGGCAATTGAACGTAAGGATTTGATGTTCCTCATGGAAGTTCGAGATCGCGCTTTCTCCGTAGGTCTTGCTCCAGATTCATCTCGTATCTAACCCTGATTTTCATCAAGCTTCTCCTCCGGAAAACTGGTGACGCTACTCCTTTACTACATGCTATGCGCATTGGACAGTCCCATCGCGACGTTGCGATTGTATTGTTAGGGGCTTTCTCACGCTATGTTAACCATTTGAGTGATGAAGATATCCTAAAGCCGCGCACAAAGATAATTTTGAAAGCTTTACGTACGTTGTTGAATTTCTTATTTCATCATCAATTTAAATATCTTCTGAAGGAATCAACTTGAAGCTTGCAATTGACTATGGTCTTGCCAAGTCGCAGAGTGATTTAACTGCCTCATTTTTACAAACTTTGATTATGAGTGAAGGAGATAAATGGGTCTGGGCACAAGTTTCGTCTATATCACATGCTTTACATGCTGGCACAGCAGGACAGCCTGTCAAAACCGCTGAGTCTTCTGTACGTCGTTTTGCGACAAAGGAGCTGGGCAAAGCGGATTTAATAGCTGCTTTGGAGGATTAGTATGTTTGCAATTTTTTCGAACATTTATTACCTTCTGATTCTTCTAGCGTTGGGAATGCTACGGTGTTTGTATTCTGCTCCTTCTGCCGACCTTTTTCACATTGAGATTTCAGAGATCTCTTAATGTTAGCAGCATGGTCCAGTGCAATGGTATCTATTTCGGGCGAGATGATACCAGTATGTTCTCTTGACTGGTCGTTGCTCTTCGAGGACGAATTACGATCCTTTAGTTTTACTACTTTGCTCGTGACACTCGCGTCTATAAAGCCTTCGTGGACAGGCTAGACCAGCACAAAACCGCTATACAGAATTCACTCGGTCGACGTCTCAAGTGGCAATTAAGGACTCTTCGAATCGTTCTCGAAGGAAGAAATACGACATATCGTGTGAGCAAATAACGATCTGTCATTGTATAAGCACTGCTGATTGAATGACAGAGAAAAGTTGAGTTACTTAGTGGTGAATTAGACCAAGGTGAAGGGGTCTGAAGAAATGGATCTGATCATATCTATTGCATCTCTATCATTGCAGCTAACCTTCTAGGAGTCATCTGTGACATCAGACTTGCCTGACGTGCCACTGTTTCCTAAGTACTCTTGCTCGTAAAAGGTGCCCGACCAGAACAAGATCTCACATGGTTGTAGGCGTATCGTCGAGCATATATCAAATGATTTTGGACACCTCGTTTTCCACACCCAAATATGTTCTACAACATGGGTGCCGGACCGACGAATATTACTATACGTATCTAGGTGAATGTCCATGCCAATAAGTTGGCTACAAATACTACTTGAGCGAATATTTTGTGAATGAACAGAGAGAATTGCCACAAGTATAAGCATTATGGACGCAAACTTAATCCTTGCCACCATAGATAGATGCCAACTACACCCAAACTGACCACTGCTGGTAATAGATCTAACTGAACTATGGCGTATACCCACGCCGTCGCTAACGGAGGGCACTGGATATACATTGAATCAAAATTGCAAGTTGAGACAAGGTATTCTGTAGACAAACCTGCTTCATATTTACCAGCCACGGACCACGGTTCAACAGGTATAGCATCCTACTGCCGCATGAGACACCGAGTATAAAGAGCAGAATCTGCGTCTTCCGGTAGTATTTAAAGCGTATCGCTGTCGGGAGGCATAAGCGGCGCTGTGTGTATAACATTCACATCACATACTGTAGAATACGAATAAAGAAATTACTCAAGGAGAGTCAGTACACTGCAAGATTGATTTTAATGACGCACTCGGCACCCCCGAAACCATTCTGTCGACAAGGGTTTTGAGAGTCGGATGCTTTCCGTACTGAAAGTGAATAAGGCTGCTTGTAAAATCAACGATTGGCCAGTAACAATCCGAAAGACGCACATTTCCATGAGGAGCAAGAGAAAAGAGATAGGTATAATGTACAGAGTTGCATTAAGAATTTCTTCGACAAGAGGCATGTCCGAACTTCCTATGTGCTCAGGCGTAGTCTGTAATTTCTTCAGAACCCCGGATTCGTTGAACAAGCGCCACTGCTCCTCTTCAGGTATATCTGTCATGTCTGAGGAGGATACAATCTCTCGCGTTTCTGACTGCTTGACCTTGCGTTGTCGTGCCATTGACCGCCATTGACGCGGTCACTTCACAAAGAGTCACTCGTGTCACGCCAAATTATGGCTGACCAAAACCTTCTTGATATTTTACAGGCGCACGGACAACAATTTCTTGAGTCATTCTCGCTTCCAAGCGCACAACCCGAGTCCAAGAAGCGAAAAAGGTCCAGAAATGAATATATTTCGAGCATTTCCTTAAAGTCACAGAATATATGCCATGAGGAAGAAGAATGGGGAGGCATCGTTGGAGAATCTACAAACGACATTGACAGTGATGATGATGATACAGGATACGAAAACACTTCTGGTATGTTCATGAGGTACTTCTTACCACGCATCCAATTAACCATTACACTTCGGACAAGATACCGAGTTCACGGCCCCTAGTTTATGCACTGATTCAAACATTGTTGTTTTTAAAGACATAGGCCGAAAAACAGAGCAGCACGACTCAACGTCAAGATCTCAGATGAAGGCTTTTATGGTCCGCTCGTATATCTCCCATTCTTTTGCATGCAAATTAATTGTCTCAAGTCTTCCAGAGTTTCTAAATTGCGTGAAGAGGATACCAGAACTGTGAGGAAGGAGAAGACGGAGGAAGAGCTCGAAGACGAACAGTGAGTCTCCAAAGATATTGGTGGTTCCCGACTTAACTAGCCCTTTGCAGCACAAATGCGCAGAATGATGCAATGCTACATCGTCTGATTCACACTAAGTTGCTGTCTGGATCTCTAAATTCAGACTTAGACACGGCTCCTGCACAACGCCGCAAAGCTTTGGCTGGGCGACTGCTCGAGCTCTCTGGCGTAGCAAAACTTGGCAAGGGAGAAAACTCTGTTCGTGCCATGGAAAGAAACAGGGCATCTAAGCGCGTGCGAGATGGCTTGAAGGATAAGCAAAAACAACGAGCGAGGCAACGGCTCGAAGAAGTAGCACCCGATACAAGCTTCGTTTATGATCGTGACTAACGAAACATGTAGGCAAAAAATCTTGGTAACTATCACCCAACTTTGAAGAAGTTGTTTGAAGACGAGGAAGCTCCTTCAATCAAGAAACGGGAAAGGGGTCTCAAAATGGGTGTTGGAAAGTTTCGTGGTGGATTTTTACAGCTTGACCGAGAAGATCTTCGCATGGTCAACGAAGCAGGTCGAGGTATGCGAGACCCTCGAAACGGTGGGAAAAGGGGGCGAGGGCGGGTAAAATGATTGGACAAGTTCAAATATAAGTGGGATGTCCCCTGTAGAATCAATGCATGTAGCGTATCGATGAGAAATACTGCTATTCCCGTGTGTATTTCTTCTACAGCCTGATGCATCAGGACACTCAACATCCGGGTATAACTCGTTCCCTAAATTGTCTTGTATGGATGGTTGGAGAAGTCCGCGTGGTTTGTGTGTTCTACTCTGACATACCTTTAGCCTTTAGTTGTCTTGTATAGTCGTGATGCAAGCCCAACGTACCTCGTAGATCCATTTCCAGATATTTCCTCAAAGATTGCGTTCAAACCACCAGGACCTATACATTAGCACACCTTAGGTGCCTCAGAGTCGCTCCATACTTCGTGCTTCTACACGATCGGCTACGAATAAGTATTAGCGACGGATTATGCGAGAAGCAGATGACTGAACTTCAATTACTTCAGGCTCGCCGTGATGACTAGAATTGCATATCTGTACAGCTGGGCCAGAGGTGTGCCATTCCATATACTCACGCTTACTCCACAGCAGAGAGTTCAAGACAGGCAAGGGTGGTAAGTACAACTCCTGGTTACATTCCTCCGAACTTCAAACACGCCACACTCACCGGTATCACCCTCCCAGCCCCCAAGGCTGACCCCTCCCAACGAGGCATTACAATCACTGTTGCCACTGCTCCCAGTTACCCAACCTGCCCCATCACCATTCTCAAGGCCTTATTCAATGAGCTCCCACATGTTGCCGATGTGCCTGTGTTGGAGCAGCCTAACAACTTCTTTACCAAGAGTATCTGTGAGGCCCTCACCTTTACAGGTATCAGGCCTGATCTCTACACAGTCCATAGCTTTTACTCAGGGGCAGCCTCTGAAGCTGTAGCTGCTGGTTACTCAGACTACAATACTGGGGCGGTGGTGTAGCGAGGCCCACAAACTGTACATAGACAATGACCCGAACTGAGCCCTTCACTTGACCCACTCACAGGTCTCACCTTTTGAACCTACGGCTCTTTGTGGCTTTACTGCATTGGCTTGACTTTCGGCGTCTCTCACGGGAGGCCAGCAGCTTACCGGACTCAGTATTTCCCACTCAACGTCACGCCTTGAACATGGAATCAAAACAATTCACTCGGGAAGCTCAATAAAACGCGTTACCGCACCCTCTCGCACATCGAACGTCCGACTTAATGCTTCGATTTTGGCCTCCGAGAGGAAAATCTGACAATTTCCATAGCCATCATTGGCGACGTGTATTCTGCGTTGCAGACGAGTCGTTCCGTGCGGCATAACAGATTCGAGGGATTGTCGAAGAGTACCATAATCCCTTCGACTGTACACTATGATCTTTATACACGAGCCCCCATTCAAGCCCTGTCGCAAACGTGTTGCTATGCATGACACGAGTCTAGCTTATCTACAGCTGAACTGGTTGAGGCGATAAGAAAAGCTAACTACATTACGACTTGCCATCCCACAAAAGTACATTATCTTCGTTTATACAAGTCAATCTGTCGTAATTAGAGTCTTTGCGCCTGGCTCTCACTCCACTGTAACTGTCGCACATGTAATAAGGCTTGGGTAACCTTGTTGATAGCGTCCGCCGTTGCTCCAATCGATGAAGGGTCTATTGTAGCCTGTGGGTTGGTAATGATCCTCAGCTTAGCGGATAACGTGTGAAGCGCGGACTGCAATGCTGATGCCGAATCCTCCAAAGCCGGGAGATGAGGAGCTTCCAGATTCTTCCCGGTGAAAGTCAATCAGTATCCGGTCACTGAATATGAATTAAATCACTCACGAATGAAGGTTCGGATAGAAGATGTGGAATTGAAGTCGATGTCTACGATGCCGAGGTCAGAATGAGATTATGAGGATACGCATGGCCAAAATGTCACAAACAGGTTGAAGCTGTGCTTGAGGTTGATGTATAGGTATTACTGGCTTATGAAAATGACAGGGTTCAGGCAAACCATGGCAGTGGGGTAATTAATTCTCTTACTCACATAAGAATCGTTTTGTACATGACTCCGTTCAATGGTAACAGGAGGGGTTATTGTGGTATTGGTATCGTTGGCTTCTGAACTATGGAGGATTAGGCGTTCTCTTCCAGTCCGATCGAGCTCAGTAAGATAAATTCCACCACAAATCACACATTCCTATGAAGTAGGAGTAAAGGAGGCCAAGTCATTAAGTGGGCTACGAACCTTTCTGGGATCCTTTTGGCTTCCGACTTTGGGAGGCCGAACCAAAGGGACGCCATAGCATCGATCATTGGGACACTCATCTCCGAGCATGGCCCAGCCCTTCAGAAGGCGCTTGCCAATCTCAGCTGAAGCAGCATCGGATTGTTCGCGGCGCCGCCTTGATTCCTCGTTGTCGTCAGGCGGGGCGAAAACGGGAGAGCTTAATACGCTCGATACTTCAGTGGGTGGCGTTGAGGAACGAGATGGATTAGAAGCAGACGTTGCGCTCGATGCTGAACCGGATTGTTGACGGGACTCTGTGATAAACATTACACGTTCGTTTTGATAGTTGTTGGGCTTTTGGAATGCGCACCTCCAGGAGCAGCATCGCAGTTCGCACAGAAGTGTATGACCGGAGTCCTACTATTCGGCGAACGCATCAAAGGGACACTACAGCCTGGTGTTTTGCAAGACTGGTCAGTTAAGACCTAATGGATTCAGATATATTGTTGATTGAGCTTAGATTATATACGTACCCAGCCTTTCAGCATATATTCTCCGAGTTTGTTGGAAACGTCAACAACGGCGACGGACTTCATAGCTCTATAAGATTATGCGTGACAATCTCAAGAAAACTACTTTATTACGGAATTAGAGAGCAGGTGACGCATCACGCCAGTCACATGATTAATCGAAGTTCCTTTGCCAGCGTTCCCTATTCGGCAACTGCCACGACACTGGACTAACCACACAGGCGGCGTTGTCAAGGACCGCCTTATTTCTCGCTGGATTATCCAGTCAAAACACCTAATGAGGTGGGGCAAGTACTGGCCCGAATACTTTTTCGTTGTCCTTCTTGTTGTGATCAACGGATCTCGATGGTCCTGGTATACTAATGCCACCGGTGCGCCGTTTCCTGTGACAGGGACTGGGTGGACTGCACAAAGGAAGTTAGCTACTAGGTAGGTATGTCTATATTGCTGCTATTACTTCCGTGTCACATCTTTGAAGAGAGAGGATCCGCGAGCTGTGGTATCATGGTTTTGATAATTATATGGCTTACGGTCAGTGCTGATCCCCATTAATTGAGCGCCGTCGTTAACCAACCCTTAGCATTCCCTATGGATGAGGTATGCTTTTGAGTAACATAATTTCGATTCAGATTTCTGACCGTATCAGTTGACGCCACTCTCATGCACGGGACAAGGGCCCGATTGGGGCAATCCGTGAGTGAGCCATACTCATTAGACAAGTGTACAATTAAGCGGATGCTTGACAAGATGGAATATTGCTTCGAATGATGTTGCGGGCAATTTCTCTCTGACGCTCATTGACGTACTCGACACTCTGGTCGTTCTAGACGATCGGCACGGTTTTGAACAAGCTGTCAAGAACATCATCAATTGGGTTTCCTTCGACGTGAATACCAAACCTCAAGTCTTTGAGACGACAATTCGTGTTATGGGTGGTCTGTTGTCTGGTCATATATTCGCTAATCAATCGGGTCAACCATTTTATCTTCCGTGGTATCGGGGTGAACTGTTGGAAATGGCTCACGACCTCGGCGAAAGACTCCTCCCTGCCTTCAAGACACCCACGGGCCTTCCCTATGCCAGAGTGATTGATAATTTGTCTCTGTATCTTTCGGCACTTAGAAATAGCTAGATCAACTTACGACATGGGGTGACGAAGGGTGAAAGTTTAGAAACGTGTAGGTTCAAGTCTCGATGATTTGTGAAATGTAACTAGAATTATACAGGTACCGCCGGAGCTGGTTCTCTGATACTAGAATTTGCCACTCTAAGTCGACTGACTGGAGACGATCGCTTCGAAAAGGCGGCACACAAGGTGTATCCCAGTATAATACGGCTCTGTTCGTAAAGCTAATATACCGATGTGTGCAGGCCTTTTTCGGAATTTGGAATCGTAAATCCAACATCGGGCTTGTAGGAAACACCATCAATACATGGACAGGGGTTAGCAAGTTGGGGCTCACCCCTTATCAAATTCTAAGCCTGTTTCTTCTAGGCGTGGACATCTCCTGAAGTAACAAGTATTGGTGCCGGTGTGGATTCGTTTTATGAGTACGCTTTAAAATGGTATATCTTGAGTGGTACGTAGATATCTATCTGGCATAGGGTAGATCTTTATAATATTTAGGTGACGTTGAATATCTTGACGTTTGGGAAGAAGCTTACGCTGCCATTATGCGATTTTCGAGGGCGACTGATGGATTTTGGGTGAGTCTCCGCGGTAGCTATGACGAAGATCTCTTACTTACAACTTTTCACTTTCACCCAAGTATCGGACAGTACATATGGATACTGGAGATGTGACATATTTTACTGTCGATTCTCTATCTGCTTTTTGGCCCGGACTCCAAGTTCTAGCAGGGGATATTCAAAGTGCCATCAGACTTCATCTCATCTGTAGGACCCATGCCTCCTGCTCAGATAATTTTTACACTTTCACATTCTTCAGATTACAATCTATGGCGAACCCATTCAGGACTACCGGAAGTTTATGATACCAACTTCAAGAAAGCTACTTCTCACCAGTACCCGTTACGACCTGGTGAGTTTTTATCGTCACCGTTTACTGCGCTCATCTGCCCTGCTTAGAATTTATTGAATCAACGTGGTATCTTTATCGAGTGAGCGATTTGCTATCTCGACGTTGAACGAGCCACCGACATTTACGCAGGCTACTCGAGATCCTTTCTACCTTGACGTAGGGGAGCGCATTCTGTTTGACCTAATCACTCGATCAAAAGTGGACTGCGGGCTTGCTGGCATTCAAGACCTCAGGACCAATAAACGGGACGATCGAATGGAATCTTTTGCATTGTCGGAGACGCTGAAAGTCAGTGTTCTAAAGGAGGCTCTATACTATCTAGTATCAGCTAATGAATTGGCAGTACCTCTATTTACTTTTTGACGAAGGCAACCCGTTACATAGTAATGATTCAAACTATGTCTTTACAACCGAAGGACACATACTCTCTCTCGGCCGACAGCACTTAAAACCAATTTCTGCTTCACGCAGGAAACTGCGCCACATAGACAATCACCAATGCCCGGTGTATTTGCCATTCGTTCAGGGTGCCAATCTACGTGGTCATCAACTCGACGGTCTAGTTCGAGGTATTCAAAGTCGTCCTGATTTCGAATATGCAAGATCCTTGGTTGGTTTTGCCCCGCCTCAAAAAGATATTGTTACTTGGTCTCCATCCGGATGGTGTGAAAGACCACACGTTGACCTATTTGTCAGTGATTCACTTTTCATGACTGCTGTGCATGATGACCACGACTGCGTCCTAGTCCTACGATGTTGTTTTGTCGACAGACGGGAGAACAGTCGCGGAAGATCTAAGTCCAAGCTTACTCAAATTAGGTGTACTTCCAGATGGCTACATTGTGCAAAATGTTACTGGTATTCGAACCCACATTGTTCGACGATTAGATGGCAATGGCTACGATATCAGGAAATGTGTGTCATTCCCTTTACCCACTCATTCATTCTGACACATGTCTTAGTGGGACATTACACCGTTCGAACGGGTCATATTGTCTACATCAACGACTCTTCATTACTTGCTCATCTTGATAACAAAAAGACTGATGCGAAACATCTAGACGTTCTTCTTCGGTTCTACGCGGAAGACGTTGACTCCCTGGCACAGAAGGCCGGCCTACCCACCACTATTTCGGATGATATGCAAGTTCTGCTAGTCGGCTACACGGCACAATTCGGTGGCACTCTCAATATCAAGTCCCAGTCAGATCCCAACTCTTCACACTTCGCACATAAAGGCGGAGTCAACGTCTACAGGGATGCTGATAACCCACTCGGGTGCACTCCATATAGATATTCACATCCGTCCAGCGTCCTTGTAGTTCATCGAGGCGAGTGCGCATTTCTAGAAAAACTCATCTATGCTCGAGATGCGTCCGCGGTGGGGGTTATTGTCATAAGTGATGATGATCTCATCATAAATCCAACTGCAAATGCGGATGAATTACAAGCGGCTGGGGATTTGAGCAACACTACACTTGTTCTTCTACCACACAAAGCAGGCCAAACTCTTCTGGAGATGATAGGCCGCGCAGAGCAAGGAATCATAAGCCAGGTGAGGATGGTTCTGGAGGACGACACAGCAGATACGCCACCATTGAAGGATCCAAACCGGATATTGTATATTAATGGCCACCCACTTCGTAATACAAGACTATGGGTTTAGACTTATCTAATCGTCAGATTGGATGATGGAGTAAGATGGCGCATCCAACTTTGTGACACCCTTGAGGAATGTAAGCTCAATGATGAAGAGGTATTCTACGGTTTTGCCGCCCTGCTTGCCAACGAGCTCGCCTGCAGCCTTGGCAGAACCACCTGTATGTATGACAGATATATTCAGGTATGGTTACAAGTTGTGCAATAGATTGCATACCGGTAGCGATAAGGTCGTCGATCACAATCACAGTTTGACCTGGCTGAATAGCGTCGGCTTGCATCTCAAAAATGTCCTGAGAAATTCGATCATGAATGTTGTTCTTGGATGACAGGCTGGAACTTACCGTGCCGTATTCCTTCTCATACGAAGCAGACACGCACTCTCCAGGAAGTTTTCCGCGTTTACGAACAGGGACAAAGGCGGCTGCCAACCGAAGCGCGATCAACGGCCCCAAAAGGAATCCCCGAGCATCGAGTCCGACAACGACATCGATTTTCTTGGATGGAGAGGACTTGATGGTGTGCGATGTTATATGGTGAACGAAGTGTGTTATTAGAGTTTCGAATGCAAGTGGGTTCCTCAGAATTGGGAAGATGTCCAGGAACACGATGCCCTGAAATGCTTTTTTCAGACATCGAGTTCTCTTTACTCTTGGTCAATGCTGTTCTTTGAAACGAACCTTCTTGGGAAAGTCAGGATGAGATGTGAGATGGCTCTTGATGTATTCGATATCCGACATGGTGGGCTTCAACGAACGAAAAAAAGTATGTAGGGTTTGATCACTTTTTCAATGGGCCGTATGCCGAGAAGCAGAACTCAAAAGGACTGAATATATATAATGACCCATCACGTTCAGAAGGATCGATCTCATGTTCATTTTCTGACTGAGTGTGCCATGCAAAACGCAAGCATAAGAAAGCATAAAACATGCAATATATGAGTGATCTACAACAAGCTCAAACGGAATCGAGAACTTCCGGCTCCTTAAAATCCTTAACCACCCGTGTTCCTGTCTCCTGTAGATCGAAAAAAGATGAGCAGATACTAAAAGACGGCAAACTAAACATACGTCTGTTGACTCGCCATGGAGTTCAAGCAGTTTGGAGACATCAAACTTGGGCGCCTTCAAGATTTTCGCCTTGCGAACATAGACGTTCTGTAATGGGTAAATACCACGAGCCGCCTTCTCAATCTCCCGCCCAATAGCTTCTGGCACAAACTTCTGGACAAGCTCC
>QGOA01011821.1:0-15754 GCA_003313075.1 Termitomyces sp. MG16
TGATCCCTTTGTTACTCCAGGTCTAGGCTCACCAGTGAATCCATCAAGCGAATATATTTGTGGTATTCTTCAAAGAAGATGTGTGTTAATACAATGTTGCCATGTGATAAAATCTTCTACTGCTCCATGTATTGGCAAATTATTATTTTGGAGGTCCCTAAGTCAGTTAGTGAACTGTTTTCTCTTCAGCAAGAATAAAAGTGTGCAGGTGGCAGACTTCCATATTGCATCAAATAATCTCCTCATGTGCATGTTTAATTTTCTGATACTTCTTCATCATCTCACAGGTGACAGCCTTTGCCTATGGCTTTTCACAGATGTCATAATTTATGTCTCTGAGTATGGCAAAATCTTCTAAGAACATATAATGAGAGACTTGTAACCAGTCAAGCATTGGTTGTGGAGGAGAATCAAGCTCACAAGCAGCTTTGTTATATGCCATGACTACATTGCAGATGGCCTGGTAGTGTGTCTGGAGTGACTTTGCTAAGTGAGTGCACATTTTATAACCTAGAATAAAATTAAGTATAAAGTAACATACTATAAAAGAAAGTATTACCTGTATAACTGAGATTCAGTTTCTGTAACTCAAAGAGTTATTGGACAAAAAGCTTTTGTAGCTTGTCAAGAGCCATTTCATAGTTTCTTTGGGATAGATATTGTGCAATCTAAAGAAATTCAAATAAGGAGAACATCCAATGGTTCCAAGCTTTTTCTTGAGAAGAATGATATTACAAGTAAGTTGATCAAGTCATTCATCTGCATATCAGTGTTCTGTTTTTTGTTTATGAGTTGCTGATAATACTGACTCCTTTGATGTGTCTGTTGAGGATAACGAGCTCACGTGATGGTCAGAATAAGCTGATCAGACATTAAACTTTAATTGAATAACTGATGGACAGATTATATCATGGTATGTGCTTCTCAGCACTGGTAACCCCATGTGCTCTGCTTCTTTTGCTGGGTTCTCTGTCTGATTTCCCAACAGTGTCATATGGGTTGAATGAATAAAGTGGCAATTTGCTAATTGGTATTTCTCTCTGTGAGTAGAAGAATACCTGTCAGTCTACTAGAAATCCAAGCATCTCTAAGTACACTTACTCTGCTTTACAAAGCTCATGGAGTCTTTCAACATATGCAATGTTGAGTAAATGTTGTTTTGGCTCCTTTTCAAGATTCATGAAGTAATTCCTCTTTTTAACCCTTCATTTCTCAAGATCTTCTTTGCTGATATTGAATTGTTTTTTTCTGCAGCTTCAAGCTCTGGCTTGTCATCTTTGATGATATATAGTGCCTGGATGTAATTTTCATAAATTATTTTACCAAGATTTCATATTTTTTTATTGTCCCATTGCTGAAAGAAAAGATCAATAAAAATGTGTCAACAGTGCTTTGACAGATAATGGGTTATAGAAGCAAGCTAAGAACTGAACACATGTTTAAGAGTCTCAAGATCTTCCAGGCCCATTCATTCAATGATACTCAGGTGATTTTCTACCTGGCAAAGAAAGTTGTGAGAGTAGCCGTAACACAGGCAGTTGCACTCTGCAAATAGCTTGCCAAGAGAACTCCAGTCAATAATGCCCTTGAAAACACAGCCAATGTCATATGCTGTTAGAAATCCTGGTGGCAGGACTTCAAGAAGTTTGGCAAGAATGACTAATAAATACTTGGCCCTGAATGCACTGGGCTCAGAGTAAAGTAAAAAGGCACAGAACAAGACTTACAGTTCTCCAGAGGCTGTCAGGAGACTCCTCATTTCTCCCTTCCTTCACTCCTTCCTTCACTCTTCTCTCATTCATTTTCTTATTTCTTCTGTCATTTTCTCATTTTACTGCTTCTATTTTTTCAACACTATCTGTTAGTACTATTCTCAGTCTTTGAGGTGCTCTGATTCTTTAGCTATCATTCAGACAATTGTGGGCTCTTTAGTATCACTTTCAGACCACTTACATAAGCCAGAGTTTGCCTTTCTTACTTCCAAAGTCTAGAGTTTTTGAGGTTTTGTTGTACTGTACAGTTGTTTCCCATGCTTCAGAGGCTACAGAAGCATTCAACCTGGCATAGAAAACTTCTAGACTTGTTCTCTTTGGATCTCCCTCTGCCAGGTAAGTAGTTATTATGATCTTGTTAGTATATACTTTAATATACTTTGGATCTCCCTCTGCTAGCTGTGTGACTGAGCCATAGCCTCCAGAGGTTACTCTTACAGTTTCTTGAGACAGGAAAGGGTTAGCAAGCCAAGAGGAAGGAAAGTAATAAGAAAAAACTTATGACATGATCTGTTTCAAGAAGAAAGTACTCCAGACATCTTTGACTACTAGAAATAGGAAGCTGAAAAACTCATAAAACTTACTCAATTGATGTGCTAATAGGAACTTTGTAATGCCCCAATATTTGCAATAGTTTGTACATATTATAGTAGCTGAAGCTTACATAAGCTTCAGCTCTTATTTTCATACCAAGTAGTACTGGACAATCCACCACAGATTTTGGTTCTCTCATGTGAATTGAGCTAATTCAACTTGTAAATCCTTACACTTTTTTGAACCTTATCTACATTGGATATAATCTGGTATAGACATCAAGATCAAGATCATTTCTCAGGCTGAATTCCTTTTTGACATTTCAGATTAACTTCTCCAGCACAGTATTGATGTCAGCTGACTGTGTGACGATGAGCAAGAATTCTCAACTCTTGCATCAGAACGACGATGTTGTTCTGAAAGCAGAATCCAAGTCAATGCTGGCAGCGTCAACTGAGGCTGAAGTTATAGACGTGTCGGTGGGCATATACCTGCAGACTTTGGGATGGTCAGAGAATACTCCCTTGCATGACATGCCAGGGAGCCTGGCCTTTACAGACCTGCAGGCAGCAAGAGGGCAAAGGGCAGCAGTAGGAGAGGAGAGTAGGGGCGAGTCATCACCGCCAGTCATCCAAGTTCCTCAGGGAGCAACTCGGGTAAGAGAGCATGATGCAGAAATAGTATCATGCTGGCTGGAGCTGTCAACACCATCAGAATTTTAGATGCGATCTGGCATGCACCCAGCCCCTGTGTTGTGAGGTGTTGCGTCAAACGTGAATTGGAGGAACACTGTGCAGCCAACCCCTATGCCGCCAAGATGAGCGATCAAGGTTGGCTACGAGTCCTTATAGGTAGAACCTATGAGGACACGGAAACTGGCAGCATGGAAGCCATATGTAGAAGATGGAGAGGAAACATTGGATGAGGAGGAGGAGCAATGGTTTAGTTCCACTTTAGTGATACAGGTGGGACTGTTGTAGAAACAATTCCCTGCCATTGGCAAGGAATCCACTCAAGCAAGATTAATGCTCTATGTGCAGAAGCATATACAGCTGCTTGCAGGCAGAGGTAGTAGTATTTCTTCATCACAGAGTAACAAATATATTTCTTTCTTTCTGACAATCTTGGACCTTGAGGCCCAAGCGTATATGGACTGCAAGCAGAGGCACAGGTCTTTGCCTTGTCAACTCCCAAGGAGGCTGAGCTAATCTCTACTATCCCTGTAGAGAGGATGGTCTTGCCCCATGTAGATGAGGCTATGAGTAGACTGGATGCGCCTCAATAACCTGAGGAGACAGACATGCAATATGCTGCCCGTAGTGCTGCTACAGAGCAGCAGCATAGGTTCACAGAGCATCCAATGGCGCTTCTATTAACTGCAGAGACTATGTCCTCAACACATGGGTCTACCAGCCATTCAGGAGGTAGACAGATCCAAAGTCCCCAAGTAAAGGAAGAAGCAGGCACAACCGCTCTGATGACTGGCTGGGTGCAGCTCGCAGATAGCTTCCAGGACAGGGTCTCATTTCAACAAATGAGGCTTCAGGATCTATGACAGCAAGGATACTCCCAGATTGACGACCAGGGGATTACATTCAATGGGTCCCTACCTATTAATGAGATGAGAAGGCTATTCATGGAACAAACTGAACAGAGGCCAGACATTAGGGTGGGGGTACCCAAGGCTGAGTTGAGGAAGGAGTATGTCCAGAGTGATTGATGGCAAGGGTTATCGATTCCATGACTGGAGCATTGTGGACCAGTCCAGGGGTCTGAAGGCAGAATAGCAGTAGACCCTACCTTTGGAGATTGCCACCAGGCAGAAGGTCAAAGGGGCAATCATGAGTGGATTGAGCCCATAAGGGTAAAGCAGGCATTCTCGACGTTTGCCCCTGCAAAGGGACAAAATAAACTGCCTGGACTAAATGAAGCTATCTGGGCCTATATGGATAACATGCACTGGCGGCTGGTGACCATCATTGATGATGCAGTAGGAGTGGCACTTCATCTCCCAGATGGAGTGAAGCCTCAAACCTCTGATCTGAGGAACATCAAATCCTATGAAGGAGGGTCAAAGTTCAGTGACCTGGAGGACTGGACAATGGACATATGCAACTATTTGGCAGCCTGTCAGTATGGAGGTGACTGTATAGACAGGGAGAGGGTGTTTGTCCTCCCAGAGTTCTTGGGGGGGGCAGGCAAAATGCTAGTTCTGGCACCATGTTCTCAGCTCAAATTGAGCTGTGGTGCAGTGGATGTTCAAGGATGTGATCCTTGAGCTGTATAATCAATTTGTTGGTGCAACAACAATGCAGAATATGAGGGAGGTGTTTTATGCAACAGTGTACACCAAGAAACTTGGTGTACAAGGGTTCTATGACATATTGATAGACCATGCACAGAATATGGCCATATACCCAGATGCGTGGACGGTCTGTGAGACCTTCTTGAGAGGCATACTGTCCAAGATGTGCTGGGTATTGCTGTGGGATGAAGAGCTGACTTCCAAAATTAATTCCATAGAGGAATTTGCAGCCCACACTATTTGTTATGAACAGGCGTTGAGGACTGCATAGCATTTTGAGCAGTGCAGTAGTCACAGGCAGGTGGGTACAGGAGAGTTGTGACCTGCCCAGCCTCTGCGATTGGGCACTTTTTTCATTAGAAGAAGTGAGCTGGCAAAGAATGGAAACTCACAAATGGTGATTTGGTGGGAGCAAATAGAACTCTGAGAAGGTCGGGTAGCAGACCCGATCCTGGGAGTGAGTCAGCTCAAGGGGGATGGTCAACCACTGGCAGCACAAGCGCACCCTGTAGACATGCAAGACAGAAAAGGTGAGGGCATGGGCTGGAAGACACATGCTTTCAATGTGGAGGGGAGGGACACTTCGCTAGGCAGTGTCCAGCGAAGCCTGTAGTTAGAAGTAAACCATGCAACTATGTGCACACAGCTCAAATGGTGCTCAATGCCAAAGAAAAGATCCCTGAGCCAGAAGTAGCTGAGGTAATAGAATCCACCCCTGCCAACAAAGAGATGGATGGAAGTAGTGTGCTTAGAGATTGAGGAGCAATCAGTGAGGATGACGAACTTGTGGAGGTCAAGTTGTATGATGAAGAGTACCCCTCTGGAGAGGAGAGCGAGGACTTCCTAATGCCTATGACTGACTACCCCAATGATGAGGAGGTGCAGACGGAGGGTAGGGACAATAGACCTTATCGGAAGGCATATAAAGTGACCTTGCAAAAGAAGGCTTCGACCTTGGAGCGGCCAAAGCTATGTCATAAGGAAAAGGAATGTCTGGCCATGTATGTCAAGATGGACAGCCATAGGGCTTGGACTCTGTGGGACTCAGGTAGTACCACTACCGGGGTGACTCCACAGTTTTGCCAGGTACACAATATTGCCATGCACCAGTTAGGTAATTCTATTGTCCTGCAACTGGGGACAGTAAGTAGTCAAGCATCCATGCACTTTGGCATGTACGTCAAAGTAGACGCCGGGGGACTGGCAGCCTAGAAATATGTGGATGTTGCAAACTTCGATTGGTATGACATGATTGTGGGCACACCGTACATGTGTAAACATGGAGTGGTGCTTGACTTCAAATGGAGTCAAGTTATTGTGGATGGATGGAGTGTGTCCACAGTTAGGGTGGAGGCCAATGATGCAGACAGGCATATGCACAGGCATCAGGCAATGGCGTGCTCCTGTAAGGCTAGGAATGTGCAATGACTTCATGGTGGACTGAAGGGTCATGAGGGTGAGGAGGTGGGCCTTCAGATAAATAGCCTGCCTGTGGATCACCCTGCAATTATGCTGAGCAAGGCAGAGTACCAGGAGACCCTGAAGAGGGGGAATGAAGGGAAGGTGCCTGCCAAGACACAGAAGGGGAATTGGAAGGCAGGACAGCTGGACTGGCAGGAGTGCCAACCTACATCGTCCCAGATGAGAGTGGAGGACCTGGTCACAGACAACAAGGATAAAATGGGGCTACTGCAATCTGGGAATGCACTAGGTGAGGAGCTGCAACAACTATAGGACTGCCCTATACCTAGTCCTGTGACAGATTAGGGGCTTGACTTCTGGATGCCATGGGAATGGAATTGGTTGGTGGCATCCATGATATGGGTGGACCAGCATGGCAGCCCAGAGAGAGGTGAGCGCTATTGAGAGGCTGAGCTAGGAGAGATATTTTCCCTGGCAGAAGTAGTTTTCAATGGTGGATTGGTGTCTATGCGATGTACTAGGGCAACACAACCAGTGCGCCTGGTAATCCCCGATGAGAGTGAGGAGAGGATTTGGGTGCTCAGAGAGCACTTCCATGCATTGAAGGCACAGGTTGCGAGCCGTTCCCAGAAGGGGAAGAGAAGAGCTGCCACCAGCAGGGCAAGGCTGACAATGGAGGATGTACCAAGGCTATGCCAACAATGGCAGGAAGAGTTCACTGATATTGTGAATGGTACCAAGAAGGAACTTTCCTGTTGGCGTGAGGTTAATTATGAAATCAACCTTGTAGATGATACTAAGCAATATAAGTATCATCTACCGCAATGCCAAATAGTGCTACAACAGCAGCTGTGGGATAAGACCAATTGGTATCTGCAGGCTCATTGGTAGGCCGCATATTCAGCCCCACAGGCTGCCCCTCTATTATGCATATCTAAGAAGGACGGCACATTGTGGATGGTGCTGGATGCCTGCCAACACAATGACAATACTATTAAGGATGTGACCCCCTTGCCGGATCAGGAGGTCATCTGAGAGGATGTCGCACAAGCAAGAATTAGGTCAAAGATAGACCTGACAGACATATACAAACAAGTGCACATAAGGGAGACAAATATACCCAAAATGGTGTTCATGTCAATTACTGGCACATACATCAGTAATATAATGCAGATAGGTGACTGCAATGTGCCAGCTACCTTTCAGCGATTGATGATGTCAACCTTCTACAATGTTATTAGAAGATTCATGCATGTGTACTTGGACGACATCTTTATTTATTCAGATACTATTGAGGAACATGAAGAACATCTTCATGTTTGAATGGTTGAGGAAGAAAAAGCTCTACCTCAAATAGAAAAAATGTGATCTGTATGCAGACCATATTGATTGTCTGGAACATCTGATTGACCGTTGATAGGCTTCTACTCAGACTGAGCGCATCAAGGGGCACACTATAGGCCTACGGACACAGGCCATACTCGAGACCCTAGCGATCCTCTTGAACACAGGAAACCATGGACCTTAGTGCTCAATTATAGGTGCTGGTTATCAGTCTAAACTACCACTACTAAGCCTTTAGCATATACCATTTATTGACCTTGGAGGATTAGGAGACCAAGGACTCAGGGCGCTAGCATAACGGCGGGGACATGACTTTGACCAAACCCTGATCAGTTTCATAAAGGAGTTAGCATTAGGCGCTGCCATTGGACGAGGCACTTTAATCAGAAGTCTAAAGAATCAGCAGCAATGGAACAGGATATACTCTAGCCCAACATTTTATTCATCAAAAATTGATACCAGATTTAGCACCAGCAGCAGAACTCACGGCGTCTGTTGAGGATTTTCCAACCATATCCCACCAAGGCCTGGCCAATTGGAATTACACTAAAAAGTGAGCAGACTCCTACAAAGTTTAAGTCAGTTTAAAGTCGCCGTGGCCAATGGGCTATAACGCTGTTGGTTGCCATTGCCCTATGTGTACCGGTCACCATTGACAGGTCGCCGTTAGCTACAACCATGAGGAGAGGTGCTAATTGGTAGTGCCACTAATGGACTCATTTTAAAAATATAGTAGTGCATAGTATAAAAAATAGCTACTCTGGATGTACATAGCAATGAATCGTAACCTCTTGAGCATCCAAGTTACTCTTAGCATTCAAATCATGCTAGCTTGCTCGGATTTTGTCACTAAGTTGGGTGCTAGCCTTGTTTATCTTATCTTTGTCATTTATGGTGCCACTTATGGGCACACTACGCTGCGCTACTTGCCTTTTCTTCTATATCTTTGTGTAAACTATGATGCTTACCGTTTGCCAGGTAGCACATGAGGCGCTATCATCTAGTGCGTTGTTTTATCACCTTTGCTTGAGCACACCAGGACTCTGTCAGGACTCCTCATAACTATGCACGCCAAGTGCTGGAGACGGCATTGTACTGCGTATACATCCAGCGCACCCAACTATAGTTGGCGTCATTATTATTGGAGTATTTATTCCAACCAGGATAAGCTGGACCATACATGCAAATAGCAGATCCTGCATAATTACAATGATATTCAGAGGTTTGTAGGACTCATCAACTATATTGGAACATTCCTGCTTGATATAACAGCATATATGGGACCATTGATATCAATGACCCAAAATGGGGTGCTCTTTTACTGGCACCCCATACATCAATGATGCTTTGACATAATCAAGCAAATATGCAACTGGACACCTGTTATTTGTCTGATCAACTCTTGGAATAATGAGCCAATATGGGTCATTTGTGATGTGTTGAAAACAGGAGTCAGAGCCATGTATAGACAAGGCTCCAATTGGCAGAAGTGCTACCTGGCTGGATTCATGTCTAAGAAGTTTATGAATGCCTAGCAGAACTATGCTGTGCATGAACTAGAGACATTGGCCATACTCGAGGCATTGCTGAAATAGGAAGACAAACTAATGAGGTACAAGATCCATATCATTACAGATCATAAGGCTCTAGAGTTTTTCAAGATGCAGGCATCCCTCTCTCCATAGCAGAGAAGATGGATAGACTATATGTCTCAATACAACTTTGACATTACGTATGTCAAAGATGAGTTAAACAAAGTGGTGGACTGTCTGTCACGCTACTTTGAGAGTGACTCAGGGGATGAGGAACATGTGGCACATGAGTATGTAAATGCCAATGTGCATGTTGACCCATAAGAAAATGACCTGCCCTATCAGCGCTATAGAGAGGTGAAGGACAATGTTGTCGAGATTTGGGCCATGTGGGCGCAGGAGCACCAGTCTCAGCGACAACTGGTGGACCAACAAGAAGATCATGATCTTCAAGCGCAGCTACTGAATGAGCACAGACCTCTGGTGGAGGACCATCAGACGGTCAGAGATGCCATGGCAGAGGGGACACCCTTGCCACCGCTCAACTATGAGGACAACATGTTTCAGTGCCACATATAAGCAGAGTATGGTTGTGATACCATGTTTGCCACTGTGCTGGGACAGCCTACAGACTACTCTCGATTCATTGTGTGGAATAACTGGGTATGGATGGATAACCCTCGTGGAGAATGGGTGCTGTGCATTTCCCGCAAATGAACCTTGGTGATGGATATTGTGAGCCAAGGCCATTTGGTGGTGGGCCACTTTGGCCCACAAAAGATGCTGAAATACCTTTGGCACTGGTACTGGTGGCCAAAGATGCACAACGACATGGGCAGTTACTGCTTGTTATGTGAGCAGTGCATGCAGTCAAAGTCTTCAAACTATAAACCAGCAGGGAAGCTGCACTCGCTCCCCCTGCCCACTAAATTCTAGGACTCAATTGGAATGGACTTTGTCAGCCCATTTTCAGAGTCCAAGGGATATAACTACCTGTGGGTAGTTATATGTTGCATGATCAGTATAGTTCACCTCATACCAATCATGGCCACTATAAAAGTGTCAGAGCTCTCATGGGTGTATTTGAGGGAGATTGTGTGACTACACGGTCTCCCCAGCTCTATTGTCAGTGATAGAGACACCAAGTTCACATCATGGTAGTGGCGTGAACTGCATCAGCTGTTGGGGGCTAAGTTGCTAATGTCAACATTGTTCCACCTGCAAACAGATAGATAGACCAAACATGCTAATCGCAATGTGGCGCAGATCTTAAGGGCAGTTGTGTGACCAGATCAGATGGACTGGGTCAACTACTTGCTAATGATGGAATTTGCTATCAATGCAAGTGTATCCGCTATGACTGGGTATACACCATTTGAGCTGAATGGGAGTTTATGCCCTCTATGATTCGAGAGCTCAGACCCACTGGTGAGTTTTACTGAGGGGTGAAAGACTTTGCATGGTAAGTGCTGGAACGATTAGCACATGCACACAACACTATTATTCAGGCATGAGTGTTCCAGGCTCATCATGCCAACAAGTGGCATGATGAAGGTCCACTCATTGCGACAGGAGACTTAGTCTATCTGTCAACAGAAAACCTGAACCTGCCTAAGGGGAGAGCGAATAAGCTATGCTTCAAGTTCATTGGGCCATATAAAGTGTTGCATGCAGACAGTGACTACTCCAACTATGTGCTGGAGTTGCTGGCGGCATTACAGGCATGACATATCATGCCTAAGTTCCATGTGTCATTGCTATGGCCATATATGCTGAATGACAATGGGTTGTTTTCTAATTGAGCAGTACTAGAACCATATGATTTTGGTGCTGCTGATGACTAGGAATAGTTTGTTGATGATCTCATAGGTCACCGATGGAGCAAGAAAGGGAGTCTTGAATTTGAGGTTTGGTGGAGCCTTGATGACACGACATGAGAACCGTTGAAGGTGGTGTCTAAGCTGGAAGCTCTAGATAGGTATCTAGAGTTGCAGGGCATGGCATGTCCTGTGCAGCTGGCAAGACATGTAACTTAGGTGGTGAAGTGAGTAGCATTATAAGACTAATGTGATGGGAGCGCTGCTTAGCTAAGTGGCTGAGCGGTGACTAGATAATACTGAGTTGCTGCCATCACTTAGATAAGTAATGGCATGGAGGGGAGACAGGCCAGCCAGATGACACTGAGTAGCTGCCATCACTTATGTAAGTGATGGCATGGAGGGAGATACATCATGGAAGTTTTCGTGTCGTTGTACAAGGCACCTGCTACAGTAATGAATAAGCAACAACAACAGCAACAGCAATCCACAGTTGACAAGTCAGGGCCCTGTGGGTCCTGAGCAATAACAGCAACAGCAAGTAGGAGGGTACCTGGTCCAGGGTGCCCAACAAAATCTGAGTGGCTTTCCCACTCACAGCATGGCTATTCCAGCCCCTGTATTTATGGAGACTGGCCCATATCAACCAATGCAGGGGTATGGGCAAGGCCAGCCCCTGATGTATGCACCCTTTTCTATGCCCCGTTTCAGCCATGAGATATGATGTCTCAGGCCCCAGCGCCGACGCAACCAGCTGTGGCTCTAGCTGCAGCCCAAGGCACTGGGGCGATCTAAGTGGTGCTGTTGGTGTTTCATCAGTTGGTACAGGAATTGTCAATGGGGATGCCCATGTACCAGCCTATGGTCATGCCACTGATAGTGCAGAAGCCACAACCGATGGAAGTGGATGAGAACCCCTATCCCATAAGGGTGCCAACCACACCCCAAGGATCAGGGGGAGTGGCAAGGCGGGGCCAACCCTCATCGAGGGGGGACCAGCAGTATCAGACGTCTCCTCATTGCAGGGAGACATCCTGGGCATCATCCCCACCAGTTGCGGGCTCATCCTGTGCAGGAGGAGTTGGAGGTTCAGATCTCCTTCCTGCCCAGCTCCCCACATATGGTTGCTGTCTTCCAGGCAGCAACAAGCATCTCTTCCTGTGCAAGAGGCTAAGGGGAAAGGGAGGGCCAGAGGTTCATCTCCTCCTAGAAAGGAGGAGAAGGTTTGTGCACCGCACAAATACCTAGGGCCACAAGCATACGACTTGTGGTGGTGGCTTCAGACTATGGAGCAGAAGGTGCCCCATGATGCAGAGCTTTTCAATGACCCAGTGGCCATGGTGGTCATCAGTGGGTTGTTGGAAGAGGTAGAGCTATTGCGTGAATGCCAGTTTTGCACAATTGAGCAGTTTACCAGAGTGTTAGGGAAGTGCTGGGCGCTGACCCCAGAGGAGGGGGCAAAGGTTGAGGCAAAGAAGCCTTGACATAGTGAGATGGCAGTGGCTTCCTTGAGTGGCTGGACTGCGCCAGAGGCTCCCAAGGAAGGGCAGGGCCAAGCCTCAGCAGAGGAGATACCTGGTGCTCCCTTGACGGAGCACAAACTGTACCAGCGCCCTCTGGGAGGGGCTGGCCAGAGTGTACCTCAATCTGGCAGCCAGCAGATGCCCACTCAGGCCCTTCATGCAATGGCAGAGGGGCATAAGGAGTCAACCCAGCACTATGAGCAGAGAATGGGTGGCCGGAGAGATCTCAAGCAGATGCTATTTATGGAGAACATGCCTGCAGGAGCAAGTGCGGCAACTATTTGTTTTGCGCTGAGGGCACTGTTGGAGGCACCACAGGCAGTATATGCTGTGGGAACTGTATTGACTGACCCTTGTTCAGAGGATCAGTGTGAGAATCAAATGGGCAAGGAGATGGACAGCAAGGATGAGGCCTACAATAGCCCATCAGAAGATGATGAGACAGAGAAGAATGAAACTCCTCAGCAATGGCAAGCATGCAGAGCATGAAACAAGAAGCAGCAGGTGAAGCGCAGGGCAAACAAGAAGCGGGCTGCCAACCTGAGGACTGACTTGGCAGAGCAAGCCACTGAAAGGATTCCTGATAGATTAGGAGTAGTAATATTCTCTCTCATGGATGTGGAGAGGTTGAACGTGTTCTTTGGTGGTGGTCTGGACCACCACTTCTACTACTCACCTGGAGCAAACAAGATCTGGGTGGGTGATCATGCAGTCCAGGCCTGGGATTATAAGCAGTCCCATCAAGAGCATTATAATGATGGGACCTACCACCTGAACAAAATCGTGTTCAGAGGGTTCCTGCACAACCCATGTAAACTGTGGAGACTGTACCAGTTTGTACATAATGGTCATCAGTCACAATATGCATGTATTGACATGTATTACCTGCTTCAAGAGTTTAAGTGTCCAGAGCTGCAGGACTGTATAATGCAAATGGTGCTGACAGACCTGCGATACAAGATAATTACACCTCCACTCAGCCTCTCAGCGAATGAGATGCTGCTGACAGTGCTGCCTGTTCCATCAGGTACAATCTGGTGGTGGAAGGAATGGCAGGGCCACAGGAGGTTTATGATCCCTGGATTCATATCTGAGGATCTGGTCTGCACTTTGGACCTTGAAAAAATCGCCCAGCATTTGCTGTACTTTTGTCAGCTGGGGATGCCAAATGCTGCACTGGGCATAGCATTTGACTTTGCAGACCAAGTGCACTGGCACACGGTGCTGGGGTACACGTTAATGTGAGTTCTCACACCCTAGGGCAGAAGCTGAACCGTGTTCTTGCAACATTTGGCCTTTGTATTTGCATGCCCTCACCTCTATTGTGAGGCAATCAAAGTGTATGACCAAGCAAATCTGCAGGCCCCATTTGTGAGCCTTGTATGGACAGAACCTGCACTGGGTATATCCCACTTTGCAGATTTGCAGGCCACAAACCTGGGAGATGACGATGTGCTCCAGGTCCTTTTACATAACAAATCCTACTGGAGTGGGTGGACCATGCCTATACTTTTGGCGTGGTCTATCTAGAGAACCACTTCAACGACTCTAACATGTTGTTGAAGCAGTACCAGGTAATTGACAATGCTTGCCATTGTCAATTGGACACCTATGGCACGCCACTGGCCATCCTGCAGTGGGATGGATAGAGGGTATGTGATGAGGAGGACCACCATTGTCTTGCAGCCTTGCGAGCATGGGAACACGAGCAAGGCCACAACTATCAGGATGAGGGCTTGTACTATTACATGGGGATGGACCCCAGCCATTGTGACTTGTGGCAGTGGACTCAGCAACATGGCCCCCTGCCCCCTGAACCTGAGCCCTTGCTGCAGGAGGTAACTGCCTCCCAGCCCATTAACCTGGCAGAGGAGCTGATGGACATGGATGAGGCTGGCAACCCCACTGCATTGTCAGCAGCTAATGCTAATGACCTGGTGCCAGCTAATGCTGGTACTGGTGGGGACTGGCAGTCAGGAGTATCTACACTTTGAGATCCTCCATCTGTATAGTGGTTCGTGCCTTGGTGTGCAATGGCAGAGTCATCTGTCATCTGTTTCTATTTTTTGTTTGATGTTGTGATTTGTGTCACATCATTCAATGTTGCCTTGTTACCTTTGGTACTGGTTTGTGTAACAATTACTTGTTAATAGATTGTCATACTTATATATATATATATATTTATCTACTTATTGCTCTGAAGACTATGACATGGTCTGAAAGAGGGAGGTGTAACACCCCAATATTCATAGTAGTTTGTACATATTATAGTAGCTGAAGCTTACATAAGCTTCAGCTCTTATTTTCATACCAAGTAGTACTGGACAATCCACCATGGATTCTGGTTCTCTCATGTGAATTGAGCTAATTCAACTTGTAAATCCTTACAAACTTACTGCATTCCCAGATTCTTCAGTATTGACAAGCCATTCCTGGGCTATAGCTAGGAGAAGACAGTACTGCTAAATTGGGATGAAAATATTGCCATTGTAGTGATAAATACTATCTAGAGACAGCTATGCAAAGAACAGTTCAAGCCAATTGAGGACCTTCAGATGAAAGGAAGAAGTAGGATCATTAAAGAGAATAAAAGGTACTGACATGGTGTGACACTGACAAAATCCAGTAGCCAACTCCCATAAATATACTCAGGCTACTTGCAGGGTTGAAGGGACTTAGGAATTCTAACATATGCAGAATAATTATGAGGAGGCAACAACAACAATGCATTTCATAAAACTATGATACAAAAATCAAAAATCAAAAATTTGTCAGGTCAGTGGCGCTGCAAAAATGATAAGGTCACTTCACATAAATGACATGAGGAACAGAGAAGACATGTGTCAAGAAGGGTAATACTCCTGCCTTGAACAGCCAGATCTTCAGGAGGGCCACAAAAGAGGTGAGCACTGATATACTTGCAAGAGGACTAAAAACATAGCACTGTTGATCATAGAAGGAGGGAAAAGTAACATGGTGATAAACCAGGAAGTGGCTTTCCTCCATCAGCAGCTAAAAATAGTTTGCCATATCTTTGGTGGTGATTTCCTGTATTTGGCAACAATTAAAAGAGAAAGACCTATAAAAGGCAATAGCTCATTTGAAAAGCTTGACTCCAGGACTTTTCTATACCAAAGTTGGTCAGAGGCAAAAGATTTCCCCAGATTTTGCAGGCAGCATGCAGTAAACAACAATAACAGCTTAGTTTAACAACTTTGTCCAGCACTGATATGCTGCCAGCCAGATAGTAGTGGAAGAAAGATGTAGCATGATCTAGGGAGATGGGAGGATCAATTACAACATGGGCTTGATCGCAATATGGAGTCCACACACAGCCAGATAGGGTGGCCATTGTGAAGACTGATGAGATTTAGTTGATGCATAAGTAATTTATAACTAGCAACAGCATGAAAGGATACTCCTTAAGAGACCTAAACCCTAATCGTAGCGGCGCACGTGTGCGCCAGTCCCCGACTCTTACATACATACATGTTTCTTTTTCTTT
>QGOA01011829.1:0-13115 GCA_003313075.1 Termitomyces sp. MG16
TCATAGATCCTTCTTTCCCCTTTTAGTGCTTCCCTGCATTCTATGCTTCTTTTGACATCCCTCCATACTTCTTTTCCTTTCCCCTTTCAGTCATGTCAAATCGGGCATTGTCAGATCTGATCTTGATCTAGATCATCACAAATTGATCCCATTTTGTCACTTCTGCCAGCTCCCATGCTTCCCCTCTCCATTACAGTGGTTGGACTATTGTTGTGTTGATAGCTTGAGCTGGTCCCTGCCCTTTGTTCTGTACTGTCTGTGTATTTATTGGGGTGTTTTTGGAGATATAATTTGTTGAGACTGCTACCAGGAGGCTTACAGTTTTCAGCCTTATGATTAAATGTTTATTTTGACTTCTGGTGCATGTTGTGTCCCTGACTGCTGGTACAGCGTCGTATCACTTCTAATAGGCCAGAATGCTGGGCTTTAGTATATTCTGTCCTGTCAACATTAGTTCTTATACTTCTGCCTAATGCTATCCCCTTCTAGAACTGATCATGGTTTGGTCAAAGTCACTTTTCTGTAGTCACACTAGTGCTATCTTTTTATGAGTTCTAAGTCTTCTGAGTCCTTGAAATTGATAATAGTAAATGGTAGTTGAGATTGCTAAGTGAAGCCTGCATTAAGAATTGATAGCCAGAGATGTCCTAAGTCAATGAAAGTTGCTTGAGTTTTCAAACTTGACAAGTGCTGGTAGGCCTGTAATGTCTTTTGATGCACTCAGTCCAAGCAGAAGCCTATCAACAAGCTATACTGATGGAAATGACCCACAATATGCTACATGCTGCAAGAATGAATCTACATTATTGAGGCAAAGCATTTATGTATGCTGTTTACATACAGTCAATTACTCTCACTTTGGCTCTGAAAGAAAAAATCCCATATACAAAATAGAGTAGGACTGGCAAAAAACCAGACATTTCATATCTCTGAGTATATGAATCCTTTGGCTAAGCTCACATTCCAAAGAAAGTCTGACATAGTAAACTCAAAACTTGAGCTGTGCATGTACACATATTGGGATGGTAGGCTAATGAAACCAAGGATTACTGACTTGAAGATCTCAAAAATGAGAAGCTCATTACCTCTTAAAATGTACAATTCTACAAAAACAATATTCCAAATAAACTAGCTCAAGTTGATACTGCCACAAATGAAAACTCACTAAAAAAGTTAGTGACTTAATCAATACAGAACATATCTAGAAGATGATGTGCCTCAAAGAATTTTTGTACCTGCCCAGTCTTTGAATTCGAGTCAACTAACTAAAGAAGACAATACCTATGTTAGTGTATCTGAAGATGGTAGACCTCTTGAAGAATTGATGTATTCATCACAACTAATGATACCCACACATAGTTCAGAAGTAGCAGAGACCCCTCCAGCTCCTTGAAAGTTGAAAAAATGAGAAAACCTGCCAAGATAGGCACTATCTACTCATGAACAATGATCTTCAAAATGAATATATTCAAGATGACAAAAATGAAGACAAAGAACAGACTCAATATATAGCTTTTGTTGCTATATCTGGCTCTGATATCACAACTGCCCTAACTTCTCCTGATGCGAAATAGTAGAAGGATGCTATCAATGCCAAATATAATCAACTTGTTAAATGAAGTGTGTTCAAAACAGTTGACAACTTACTTCCAGGTAAAAAGGCAATCAGAAGTAAAGTGGTATTGAAAAAAAAGCTTGACAAATACAGTAATTGTACAAAATTTAAAGCACAAATTATTGCCAAAGGCTTTTTGCAAATTTCTGACATTAACTATTCCAATTTTTTTTATTAGTGGCAAGTTCACTTTTCTTTGAATATTCTTAACCTTAGCTGCAATGCTCGATTATAAGATGCATCAGATTGATGTAATAAGTGCTTACTTTGAGGGTCACCTTGATAAAGAAATATATATGAGGCCATCCAAAAGTGTCAGAAATGGAGGTTTCTGGAAACTTCTGAAAGATATATAGTTGCAAACAATCAAATATAACAAAAACAAACAACTAATTTTGAAAGATAGAGTGATTTGTGAAATTCTTATTTTGTTGTGAAAATATACTTTATAAATAGAATTCTATGAGCCAATTTCTTTAATTTATAGGTAAAGATAATTTTGATCTCTAAAATTTGGCAGTCTCTGTAAAAAAACAGGGAAAGATCAGAAAAAATGTGAAATCAATAGCTTTTAATTATTGTCAGGGGACTCCTCATTTCTTTCTTTTCTCACTCTTTATTTCTTCATTCTCTCTTCATTTATTCTCTTATTTCTTCTGACATTATTTCATTTTACTGTTTCTATTCTTTCAACACTATCTGTTAGTACTACTCTAAGCTTTTGAAGTGCTCTGGTTCTTTAGCTACCATTCAGACAAGTGTAGGCCCCTCAGCACTGCTTTCAGACCACTTATATAAGCCAGAGTTTGCCAGAGTTTGCTCCTTATTTGTGCAATTGTTTGTATAGGCAATTTTTGAGTTTTTAAGGTTTTGTTGTACTGTACAGTTGTTTCCCATGCTTCAGAGGCCCCAGAAGCATCCAACCTGGCATAGGGAATCCCTAAACTTGTTCTCTTTGGATTTTTCTCTGCCAGGTGAGTAGTTATCATGATATTGTCAGTATATATTCTAATACACTTTGGATCTCCCTTTGCCAGCTGTGTGACTGAGCCACAGCCTCTAGAAATCGCCCTTACAATTATCTGAAAATAAATCTGTAGAAATATTGCAAATTTCACAAGTGGATCTACCAGAAAAAAATAAATAAAGTTGTACCATATTATCTACTGCTTTTGCCTCATTTAATGAGCTGAGGAGGGCAATGTCAGAAACAACAACACAGCATTTCAGACCTTCAAAATCAAAACTCTGTGACTGTCTCTCATGCTGCTAGTCTTACAAATAACATCAAACTTGGTAGTTTATGAGTGTTTATTATATAGAGCTAATCAGCAAAGTAGCAGCATAGGCAGTACAAAAGCAGAAACAACATTGCCAGGTTTCTCAGCAAGCAATGATGTCTATTGAGGCTGTTTTGAACTAAATACAAGTACTTTAGATAGTTAAAATTTTCTCTGAAATTGCTTAAAATTTTGGCAGTTCTAAACTACTCATAGAAAAAACTTTGGAGAGGTGTTTTTGAGCATATTTTGATGTGCTGAGTTCAGATCTAAAATCAGTTTGACTCAAAAAATTCAGGTTTTAGAAATATCAAATTTGTCATGTTTGATTATCTGCAACTGTATATAGGCTTAAGCAAGCTGGATATAATAGAAAGAAAGACTCCACAATGTTCTCCTATCTTTAAGTTTCAAACAATCTTATGCTGATGACTGTTTATATATCCTCTGATCCAACAGAAAAATTATTTTAATAGTCTTTGTCTATGCTAATGATATGGCAGTAGCAGATAAAGAATTAAAGTGTATTATTTCATTTAAAAAAGACTTCAATAGCAACCTTGACACCACTGACCTTGAACAAATTCATTATATTTTTGAACTTCAAATTATATAAGATCACAACAATCAAACTATTTACTTAAATCAAACTGCTTATATTGATTCTATTTTGAAGCATTTTGGCATGTCTAATTGCTATCTAGTAGCCACTCTACTTATTACAAATCAGCACCTGTTAAATTTGCAGTGTCTTACTTTTTAGACAGACTATAAGATGTATAATTAATATGCAAATAGATTATTGCTTTATACAACACAGATGTAACCAGATATACAATATGCAATGGGTCAGATTGCATAATTTTCAAACAACTTTGGAACTATTCATTTCATTGCATGTAAATAAATTTTATGTTATTTCAGAGACATTAAAACACTTTGCTTTCAATTGAGAGGACTGCAGTACAATGATGTAAAGTCAATTAGATGGAGCAATGCCAACTGGATGCAAGATCAATAAGATCAAAGGTCTGTAAATAAGTAGTGTTTCAATATTGACAAAAGCATAGTATTGTAGTTGTCAAAGAAATGAGTTGTCATTGCTACTTTGACTCATCTAATGCTACTTGAGAGGCAGTGTAGCTCCATAACTTATTGAAAGATTTTGATTTTTATTAAGCAAGTGCCACTATTATCTATATAAACAATGCAGGAAGCATTGCTCTTTTTAAAAATCCTGTCTGCCATTTCTAAGCTAAACATATTGATATATGCTACCATTACATACATAAAGGTATTTTAAAAAGAGACATAAAACTGGAGAAAGTTTCAGCTCATGACATGATAGTCAACAATTTTATCAAAGCATTACCTTGAGAGAAATTTAAAAAAATACCACATAAAACTTAGCATCATACTTTCTCCATCCACATCAAGTAGAAGTATTGATAGAAGCAATGTCTGACTATAGAAAAGCTTTTTGTCATATGCTTCTTATTAATTGTGTATGCTATATACACAATTTATAATCTTTTATATTGTCTTGCTTACTGATACATGTCTTACAATTAAAAGTCTCTATTTATGTCTTATCAGTTAAAGTATATTTAAGCACTGTTATATTCTGAAGTTCAAATAGTTTTTTACTTTCAATCTTCAGTTAACAGCATTGTATTACTATATACAAATAATAAACCTATTATAGCTATACTGCATCAGACTTTCTTTGTTGATCTTTTTATGAATCAAAAGTATGTATCTGGAGAACAGGCACACCTTTGTCAGAGTTATGCTGCAGGTAATGAAGGCCAAAATAGAGCATAACATAAAAAAAAACTCCATATCATCTTAAATAGTGTGAATGAAATAGTGCCAACTAAGAAGAAAATACAATATAAATTGCCAACTTCTCTGTAAAAATATAGTTAATTAATAAAAAATAATCTAAATTAGATAATGTACAGTTCTTTAATATCTTTGTAACTGTTTGAGTTTATCTTTGTACTTTGCAAGGTCCTAATCCATCAAAATACTATATTCCATTCTTGTCAATGAGTATATTCCTGCTGCCAATGTTATGGTAAACAAAACCACACTCTTCATATGCCTGTTGATGATCTAAAATAAAATGGATTTATAACTTGTGAAAGGAAAGAAGAGAGGTTTTATTCACTGGTAAATACATCAGATATCACTTGTGTAAATTGCTTTGAGTTCTCTAAAATACTAAGAGATTTTTCTATAAAATTAACAACAATTCAATAGTAGATCTATCATATGATTCTCAATCAATTACTGCCAATCATTCATGAAGCCAGACAATAAGATGAGGTTTCATTCATTGGCCAAGCCTCTACTTCAAAAACATAGACATCACTGACTGTCATCTTGCCATTAATGTCTTTTTCACATATAAATCTAGGCATGCATCCAACATTTTTTTCAGTAAGCTTCCAGAGAATGTTTGCCTTTAGTTTGAATTTGTATGCATGCCAAAGATCTTTGAGGAAGTAACACTTGTTAGTAGCTTTCTCATATACTAGATATGCATGGGTGCATCATTTAGTGATGCAATGTGGCATAATGAATGTTTTCTAAGCAATAAACTCTTGGGGCTTCTTATCTTTACCAGATACAGTGAAAGCAACAACATGTCACTTCTTTTTAGGCTTCTACATCAAGAGTTTCTCCTCAGCAAGTTTAATTTCAGCTTTGCAAGCTGGACAAACATTTAGATTGTGACCATGTTGATAAGCTCCCATTATAAATGGCCACAGATAGTACTAATACAAGCATCTCATGTTAGCATATAAGTACTATTAGGAGTGGCATGCCTTAGTGCTTCAGAAGCTAATTTTTGCATATTTTTACACTAATAATTCAGAGCTGGAGCCTTCGATTACTCCAGAACTACTTTTTATAGCATCATTAATTCTTAGCACTACTGTTTGATACCTTGCTGCACCTTGCCACTTGCACTCTATGGCTATATCTTGACATAGACACTTGGCATCAGTCAATCTGGAATAATGCTTTTAGCTAGTGGCAGCACTTATAGAATAGAACAATGAAGTATTTTTTCATGACAGATAGTTGATAGCATGATTGTGGATCCTTTACCATATAGTTTAATTCATGCATTTACTTATATTCTTACCAGTTCACTGCCCTTTAGCAACACTTAGCCTCTTAGCAACAGCTAACTTTTTTTACTATAAATACTTACTTTTTGTTAGTAGCACAGTATTAATTTGACAGTAGGAATTATATCCCAATATTTTGGTCACTCTATGCAACAGACTATCTTTTGTTGACCATGTTAGCAAGAGGACTCTGCTTTAGTTTTTTTTTCTCTCTCTTTACAATCTCTTTATGCCTTGCAACTACAGCTTGGCATTTGTGCTTAGATCAGCTAAAAAATCCTGTCTTTTTATTATCCCATTTTAAATGCTAACACTTAGCATCTTTTAGTGACCCTTTTTTATGTTTTTTAGCATTTTTTCTTAGTGACTATCTTCACACCTCTTAGCACTTTTTTTTTAGCAATTGTTAGCACTTTTCTGCCATATTTGGAGCTTTATATAAGTGCCTCCAATCATTTACTTTCCTTGCCACCAACCTTTTGCCTACTTTTGATAATGCAAACTCAATTGTAGTTGGATGTGCTGGACATTATGCAGTACAATGCCATCTCCAGCACCTGATATGTATAGTTGTGAGGAATTCTGACAGAGTCCTGGTGTACTTGAGCAGATGTAATTATTTGACATGCTAGATGATAGCGCCTCTGACACTACCTAACAAGTTGTAAGTGCTAAAGTTCAGGCAAAAATATTGAGAAGAGAAAGAATAGCACAATGTAATTTGCCTGGAGGTGGCACTATAAACAATAAAGACAATAAAGACAAAGCTAGTGCCCAACTTAGTGACAAAGTTAAGACAAGCTAGCATGATTTGAATGCTGAGTGTAACTTGGATGCTCAAAGGGTTACAATTCGTTGTTATATACATGTATAGTAGCTATCTTTTATACTATACACTATTAAATTTCCAAGATAAGTCTATTTGCAGCACTACTAATTAGTGCCTTTTCTTGTGGTCCCAGCCAATAGTGACCTGTCAATGGCAACCAGCAGCATATGGATGACAACAACTAATAGCATTATAGCCCATTGACTATGACTACTCTGAACTGACTTAAAATTGTACAAGTCTGCTCACTTTTTAGTATAATTCTGATTGGCCAGGCTTCTTCAGAGTATGGTCAGAAAATTCTCAACAGATGCTGTGAGTGCTAATATCAGCACTAAACATTGTATCAATTTCTGATAAGTCAAAATATTGAGTTTGAGTATATCCTGTACTGTCATTAATAGGCTTCTACTTGGACTGAGTGTATCAAGTGGCACTACAGGCCTACCAACACTGAATATACTGGAGACTCTAGCAATCTTCTTGGACACATGACATCTTTGGACTTAGCACTCTGCTATAGATGCTGCTTATTAGTCTCAATCATCATTCTTAAATTCTTCAGCATACAACATCCATTGACTTCAAAGAATTAGGAGGTCCAGGACTCAAGGCGCTAGCGCAATGGCAGAGGAGGTGACTCTGACCAAACTCTGATCAGTTTCAAAAAGAGGTTAGCATTAGGTGCAGCTATTTGATGAGGCACCTCAATCAGAAGTCTAAAGAACCAACAATGATGAAATAAGACATATTCCAACCTGACATTTTTACCCATCAAAAATTGATACAATATTTAGCGCTGATATTAGAACTCATGGTGTCTGTTGAAGATTTTTCATCTATACTCTGAAGAGGCCTGGTCAATTAGAATTACACTAAAAAGTGAGCAGACTCATACAATTTTAAGTCAGTTTAGAGTCATCATAGTCAATAGGCTATAACGCTATTGGTCACTATCTCCTATGTGTGCTGGTTGCTATTGACAGGTCACTGTTAACTGTAACTACAAGAAGAGGCACTAATTGATAGCACTACAAATAGACTTATTTCAAAAATACAGTAGTGCATAGTATAAAAGATAGCTACTTTGCATGTACATAGCAAGGAATCGTAACATTCTAAGCACCCAGTTACACTCAGCATTCAAATCACACTAGTTTAGGCTAACTTTGTCATTTAGTTAAGCACTAGCTTTGTCTATATCATCATTGTCATTCATGGTACCACCTATGGGCATATTATGTTGCGCTATTCTTTTTTCAATATCTACATCTAGATTATAGTGCTTACAGTTTGCTAGATAGCATTAGAAGAAGCACTATCATTTAGTGTGTTGTTTTATCACATCTACTTGATCATACTAGAACTCTGTTGGGACTCCTTACAACCATGCATGCCAAGTGCTGGAGATGACGTTGTACTGCATAATGTTTAGTGTACTCAACCACAGTTGGCATCATTATTTTAGAGCCTACCATGAGGGGTTTTTTATTAAAACATAATTCCGTCAGAAACTTGAGCCCAGTAATAGTGCCACCTCCTGTTGGAGAGTGCAGTTGAACAAAACACTACCAGTTCACCATATTTACCAGAGGCACTATTAAGGCAGACCCTAGACCAGAAGCTTGAGACAGCACCAGATAGCTCAGCTGAAAGCTTTTTTCCATTCTCCCAACCTTTCAAATATCTAGCAGGTGAAAACCACATGCTACTAACACCTCTAGAAGAGTTATTCAGGTTGTTGTTGCCAGAACCTAGCAACTCAGAATTACTCAAGCCAGTACCTACTATATTGATGCAAAGTGACACTACTACTACTACTATTCTCGCTTTGACAGACATCCTGGCTATTATAGAGCAGACAAATATCCAGTGCATGCTTCTCAGAAATCATTTTTCTTCACCAAAATAGGATGAAACAAAATCTTGTGAATTAACGCAGTAGTATTTTAGAGAGTTGAAATACCTGCTATGCAACTGTTATGTCACAAATAACATGCAGATGAAAGAATACGCTGCTAGATACATCTTCTATGACACTGCCAAATTATAAATAGGTTTAAAGAAGTTTCAAGGATTAATAGAGGAGCTAGTGCCAAGATCATTCACCTATAAGGAGTGGAAAAAGGCAATCATTTACTTATACCTTGGCACCAAAGAAGCTATGTGCTATACATACAGTAATGGAGATTCAGAAGTTGGTATAGAATATCTTGGCATTGGAAATCTATACTCTGAAAATGCTATTCACTTATTATCACGACTTTCAGTAAATAGCAAGATGATTAGTACAAAATAGAAAGTTATATCAAAATGAAAAGTGACAACTATTCCAACAAGAGATACTGACATCATTATGAACTAGAATAGCATCCCAACTAGAGATCTTTATGTTTAAATACCATCCAAAAGAGCCCTATGATATAGATAAAGTTTTTGAGACAGATAAGTAGATGCTAAAAGAAACAGATACAAATATGTTTTTGCAGTAGCCCATTAGCATAGACAATGGAGGGATGGTACCTACAGCAGAGTTGCCAGCACCTAGCACTACTAACTGCAGTAATTGATTTGTCAAAAAAAAAAATTTGGAAAATACTATTAATACCGTAGTCACCAACATTATTAATAAACTAGAAACCCTAACCTTGACAAGTTTTATAGCGCCTAGAAACAACATGCAGACAGGATTGTATCATTTCTGTGGATAATCAGAACATACTATGGCTAGAGGATGCTGCGCTATTCTTGAGCAGTACCTTTGCTAAGAAAAAGTGCATTGTGGTGCAGATGGTAAAATAGTCCTGCCTTCAGATGTTAACATTCCCAATTACCCTGAACACAAAACATTCTAAGAGTGCATTGACAAATGGCACCGCTGCAACCCTGGAAACTTAGCATCAGAAAATCTAAACAGCACAATCTCGACAGAGGCAGAAACAACTCTTCAATGTGTGCTAATTCACAAGGTACTCCAGCTTAATGCTGTTAACAAACAACCTACATTGTTATGTGAGGAAAGGATTGAAATATTAGAAAGGGAGTTAAAATTGCTTAAGAACCAGGTGTTTGACAGAGTGGAAATCAAAAAGAGTAAACAGCCATTAAAGGATTATAAGCTCTTGAGAGCTACAACAGATGTGACACCAGCAAAATCCTTAACTTCTAGTGTTAAGGATAACACATCTCCTTTGAATTCAGTGCCAATCATAGCCAAATCCCTGCTTTATCCTTACTCAGGTCTTGGAGGTAACTATGGCCCACTCATTAATTGCAACTTTGGAGTGCCAGACAAACCTATGGAGGGCTATTGACTGATCATACCTATTTATGATCTAGAAAAGTCTAAGGAAGTCTTTGATTGCATTATGAAGAGCTAGGTCATACTATTAGTTGGAGAATTATATAGCATGGCACCCAATGTTAGGAATCAGATGCATACAGTGGTTACTCCTTTACAAAATGTAGCTAATAATGTAATGGCTATAAATAAATATGATGATGTGCTACCAGGATTCACTTATATTACAGAAGCTGTAGTGCCAGAGATAGCAGAAATAATAGAAATAAAAGAACCATCTAAAGAAGCTATATTGGTAGACTCAGTCAAGACCTACTTAAAGTCACTAAGATCTGACAATGATCCCACCATCCTCATGGTTGCACAAAACTCTCATGCTATTTGTTCGATTATGTTAACAATAGATGGAAAAAGTAAAATAGAGTCTATTGTAGATAGCGGATCACAGATTATTTTTATAGCCACTGATGTTGCTAAAGCTTAACATCATATATAACTCTATGATCATTTTTAATATGCAGAGCACTAATGATACTATTGATTGATCTTTAGAAATGGTGCAAAATATTCCATGTGCTATTATTGACGACCTTACTTTCTACCTGCAAATTCATATTCTCTGATTACCTGCATATAATTTATTATTAGAAAGACCCTTTGATGTGTTAGCAAGATCAGTAGTCAAGACAATGTCTGAGAATGAAACAATGCTAACTATTTGTAACTCTAATTTCAGAGTTAGAAAGATGGTACCAACATTTCTCCAAGGCAAATTCTAGAAGCCCAGGCCTAGGTGACGCCCTTACATTACAGATGATCCTTGCAAGTATTTTTTAGCACCATTGAGGAGATGAAGCACTTATTTTAGACTATAATCATTAAACTAAGCAAGTAACCTATATATCACATATCTCTTTAGCCTACAAAATTTTGAATTCCTTTTCATTGCTTACTAGTGAAGCTCTATCATACTTATACCTTACAGCTTCAGATATTACTGAAAACTTTTCAACAGACACTTATTTTGTTTTTACTCCCAATTCTGAAAATCCTTTGATATCCAGTTTTGCTAGAAACTTGAATTCTACTTATAATTTGTTCACTAACAGTAGTACCCCTAAGTGCAAAGGGTTTCAGGTCAAAAAAAAGTATAAGCCTGTAGCACTGAAAATAAAATTAGTAGCAAGCACTGTTTCCAAGGAATTTTGCATCGAAAGAAAAATAATTAGTGACCTGTTAGTGACACTCTCTGAACTCAATCCAAATCCACCACCTTTTGAAACAACAGGATAATTCTTAGCAGAACAAAAGGCACTATTCCTTAGCACCTACAATACTGGGTTTCTATCAACAGCAGAACTGGACTTATTAGTTGACATTATGCAAAAACAAAATGAGGTGTTTGCTTGGGAGGACTCTGAGCATGGTAAACTAAGAACTGACTTCTTTCCACCAGTGATTATATCAACTATATTCTACATACTATGAACTAAGCATAATTGATCTATCCCCCCTGAGATAGAAGCCAAAGTTTGTCAGATTATTTGCTCCAAGATAGCAGCTAGTATATATGAGCCTTCCAATTCAGCTTATCGATCTAGATAGTTTTGCATATTCAAGAAAAATGGAAAGCTACGTATTGTTTACAGTTTGGAGCTATTAAACAAAGTCATAATTTATCATTCAGGGATACTACCCTTTCCTGATCACGTCACTAGTTTCTGAGTCCTTCACAGAGCACATTTGTGGCACTACCCTGGATTTATACATTGGCTACAATGAGTACTTAATCCATCCTTCTTCTTAAGATCTAACAATGTTTCAAACACCATTTGGTGCTACAACTAATTATGCTTCCCATGGAATAGATAAACTCAGTACTTATATTTTACAATGACATTACATTTATTCTACAGTCTGAGATACCCCACCATATGCTCAGTTTTATCAACACTATAGGTGTTAAGAGACCAAAAAATTGGTGCTTAGTAGATGGCAAGCCTGAAGTCCATTTGTAAAACTCCTGAAATTTGTATGGTGCTATAGGACTTCTTTCAATTGGTCAACCAAGTACTGCAGCACATGAAATATTGTGGCAGGACTTTTTTAGACTACAAGTTAGTTTTTTGCATGCTGCAATTTAAAATTTTAAGCCATGTCTGCATGCCAGAAGGCAGGATTCCAGAGGAGAGCCGATTAGCACTTCTTAAGAAATGGGGGGGTCTGCTATAATTTCTCCAAAGTTCGCACGTTTCTAGGCACAGTAGATGTCTTCCACATGTTCATTCATTATTTTGCACATAGAGCACATGCTCTCAATCACTTAACTTGCTCAGGAGTACTTTTTGAGTTTGGATCTGAGAAGCAAAACTATTAGTACCTATTAACTATACTACCACTAATCCCATTATACTTGCTGTCGACACGTCATATATTATGGTCAGTTTCTTCCTATGTTAGTGTGATAGCACAAACTATAAAATTAAATGCTATAATTGCTTCAGATCAATTACTCTTAATGACATAGAATCACGCTACAGTCAGCCCAAGCTAGAGTTATATAGCTTGTTTCAATTGTTTCAGACGCTACACATGTACCTTATAGGAGTTTAGAATTTGATTGTCAAGGTCGATGCACACTACAGAATCCTGACATTCAACTCTTGGCTAGCATGAATTGCTGGATAGTAGTGATACTAATGTTCCACTTCAAGTTAATACATATAAAAAGCACGTTTTATAGGCTGGACAGATTATCACAATGCCCACAACAGCTAAAAGATAAGGCACTAGATAAAAGCAACAACAAAGTATTTGACAACTGGATTGACCAACTATATGGATTTATTCATATCATTCAGTTACCTATTCTCTTGCTTTGCAAAGATCAACTCATCTTTACTTGGCTACATCCTATTGTTCTGTACCAACCTAAGCTATATGAAGC
>QGOA01011870.1:0-13143 GCA_003313075.1 Termitomyces sp. MG16
CCTGTATAGAATCTAACTATGCTTTTTCTAAATCCCTGTTCTGCTTCTCACCACTCACATAGAGCTCATCAGCCCTTTGGACTATGGCTTTTTCTTTCTCCCACCCCTCAATTCCACTTACCCCTCCTCTCTCATATTGTTTATTCTCATTCTCTTATATTGTATAGCACTTTGTTTTGTAGTTACTTGCATGTAGCCAGCTTGAATGTGGTTTCCATCCTGGGATCCGTGCCCGAGCATGACTCTGTATATATCACAGCTACCCTGTAATTTCAGTGCGTTGACGTAATAAAATGCTGTTAGCCTCGAATTTAATCCAGAAATTTGCATGGAAATTTACTAATTAGGAAGATTTTCGAGATATACTAGTGAATCACATGATCTTTTTTTAACAGATGTTTTTTCAGAATTCTCTACGTGTCTCGTCCTTGCAACTGGGGACTACATGTGGTGACAAGATTATTCCGATTTTAAGTTCACAGAAATCATTCTGAAGGTAAACTTTGGTCTGGATATCTTCTAACAAGCAGAAATCTCCCAAGTTATTACGTGCATCGTGCATAAAGTGTATTGACAATACTTCGGAACTGCTTTATGTGTATGAACGCTCGACTGCAACTCGATTGGTGTCCGCATCGTGACTCACAGAAAGACTCAACTCTTGCGCATTTCATGACCTTTGCTGGGTACCCTTACCGGGTTGGAAACTGTTCCCGTGATCTCAGTCATTTGAGTTTGGCGGTCCGGACATTCTGTTGGAAAGGTTCATAAGGCGCTGCCCTGTCGCATTCTTAGTTTATCGCTCGAAAATGTTCTTAGGACTTGTATCTCTCGTCACGTTGCTCCAGGCGGTGTGGATTGTTTCCGTAACTGGTCTTTCTCCTGAATTCATTGCGTGCCAAGTCAAAAAGCCCGCGGGTCGTTCTCCCCTCCTTGGTTGTCCAAAGGGAACCATATATGTTTCCAATAACGTGTCCGATCCCTTTGCTCGTTTCAACAGTATTCAAGAGGCTGTTTTGTCCGTGTGAGCTCAGTTTGTTTCGATGGGGAAAGCCAGAACTTATCAATCACCTTCAAGTCCCTTCACTGGATGTGCTACTATTCTCATTGGAGAAGGCGAATACCATGAGACAATCAACATAACAAGGAGTGCACCTCTGACGCTGCTAGTAAGTACTAGTGTTACTGGGTGGATATGCGTCTTATGTTAAAACTTCTATTTCATCAGGGTCAGCTCCCTCCGTCGTCACTAGCCTCAGTTGACAAGCCAAAGTATCCATTGGATGCTCTACCATCTCCAATGTCGAACCTGGTTCAAATTTTCGACACCAAGTTTGTGGAACCAGGCATGGACGATGCCACATCTGCGGTCTTGATAGTCGCACCTTCATTTAATGGATCTCTTATTGGAGCCGGTCCTACGGGTGCACCTCTTCAGCCGCTTGTAGGGAACAGTGACTTCAGGGCATACAACATCGACTGGTCTAATCGTGCTGTTCGTGTCGTGTCTTTGAATGTTTCATTGTTTCTATCCTTTTGTTGTTACAGGCAAATTTCGCCATCTCACAGGCGCTAGTGACTGATATCTCATATTCAAATGCTTCTTTCTATGGATGTTCCTTCGCCAGTTTCCAGGACACGTGGTATACAGGTCGTAATGGAAGCACGTACGTCGTAGATAGTGTGATCTTTGGCCAGACGGATTGTGAGTCTGTTTTTCACTCTAGATGCTTTTATCATTTATGGTTCATGCCATTCAGATTTGTTTGGATTTGGCACCGCGTTAGTAGTTTACCGAGTACATTCATCACGTTGCCGATGGCACATATTCACAGGTGGTTTCAAAATGTGATTCTCGCCAACCGCGCTTGTGGCGGCGGAATTGTTGCTTGGAAGGGCACCGATCTTACCGTTGCTCCAGGAAATCATTATGGAGCCTACATCTCTGATTCAAAGATAATCAGGGTACGTATCGTCAAGTCCTCTCTTCAAGGCTACCTATTTTAAACAAGTCACCCGATACAAATGCTACTACCATCACCAATGGGCAATGCTTCCTAGGTAAATGCCTACCGTGTCATCCGAAATGACATGCTACAATTGGAGATTGGGTAGGCCGGCCTTGGAATGACCTAGCGACCACGGTGTTCCTTAATACATACATGGACGAGAGCATACGTCCGGCCGGCTTTACACCGTTCGGCGGTACTAGGTGCGTGTTATTTATCTTGAGCTTCATTATGCAATTTATCGTTGCTGTTCTCAGGACCGCCATCCTCAATACGACATTCTATGCTGAGTACAACTCTACTGGTCAGTAATACGTAGTGTTTTCTCTGGATCGATTCTGTGAAGGATGACTTCTGATGATGTTCTTGGTTCAGGGCCTGGCGGAAACACCACTGCACGGGTCCCTGTAGAACATATTCTGACAGCTGAAGAAGCTCTAAAGTTCACGCTTAAGAAGATTTTTGGGCGTCCAAGTTGGATTGACTTCGAGTATGCCTTCTGAAAAAAAACTTATGTTATGAATAGTTCAAAATACGTTCTGTTTCCCATTCTATTCATAGCGTACAATATGTTAAGTCGTAGTTGTGTTACGAACAAGCATGAACGTTCCTGCAATGGGGTCTCCCAACCCAGTAGCTGCTGCAAACATACTGATGTGGAACCCTTCTACAGAGGTGTTTGGAGTGACCAGTGTCTGGCTGTTAAACTCTGAAGGCTGTTCAAACAATAAGAAGGTGTATCTGTATTGCAGGGTAGAATGTCAAGCCGAGAAAGTTACAGGCACACAGTTATCATAGGGCTTACCGATGAGCATAGCCGGGAGGAGGAGCTGGCTGGAGGAATTCAGAGATCGCAGCGGTCTTGTTGACAAGACCGCCAGCATGTGGGCCGCTGTTGTGGAAAAAGTTTGCACCAAGGAAATGCCTAATTTCGTCTTGAAATGGTGGTGGAGCGTCGGGGTCAACAGCCACAACGACAAAGGGGCCTTCTCCAATGTTTCCCACAGCACTGAAGGATGGCGGGCCTGCAGTAGCTGTGAAAAAAAAGTTCCATGAGTGAGCGTCAAGGTTTCTTTACTACGTCACTGACCGTCGATTGGAAGGTGAATGCCTGGGTGAAGGGTGATTGACTTTCCTGAGGGCTGAGGAAAAGTAACCTCCAGGAGTGCCTTTGGGTTGAAATTGATGGACAATGTTGACGGGATCTGGTCTATGTTAGATCATGATAGCATCTCCATGTAATATCAAGACTCACAGAGGCATCTTTGAATGCTTGTTTGACAAGACCCAGACTAAGATGATTGCCTTGGTTACCATGACAGACAGCCAGCCCAGCAACAGATAGAAGGATGAAACTCAATGATTGAACCATACTGTGAGTTTGGCGTCAAATAGAAGAGGATATCCACTGAGTCAGCCCTGCCCATCTTATACCCTACTTGATTCAGAAGATTAGCCCTGTGCCCTGGAGGCTGAGAGTGAATCATGCGTTTGGTACATCGATTCTGCAGAAACCTCAAGGAAGAGAATAAGAATGTGAGAATTTGGAATATCAGAAGGGAAGATCGTACATCAGACGGGTGTGGTACAACAGATGTGTGAAATTCCCGAATTACTCACATCATGGTCAGAACAATAAGGTAGCAGAAAGGCCGCCTTGGGCTCAAGGTAAGAGGCAAAGACGAAACAAAATAATCAGGTAAAGGGTTAACAGTACCGGGACTTGCGATTTATGTGGCTTCAGCCTCCAGAATACCGAGTAGGTCAAAGGTGGTCGCCAGGCCGTGATAGAATATTACACGACCGTGGTACGACAGATGTGAAAGTTTCAAATTACTGACATCGTAAGTGTAACAAATGGGTAGCAGGAAGACGACTCCGAATTTCTCAGCAAGAGTACCAATATCAGAACGACGGCAGGAAAGCCGACTTAGATCAAGCATTAAGCCAACCATCGCCCCCTTTAGAGCCAACTCGCACTAGAAAAGAATTTTGAGCAGCGCAGCTTTTCAATGTGAGGTCACTTTGCCCAAGGAAGGAAGCGCGAAGACTGGCCCGGGTTTACTGTAGCTTCATGACTGTAGCGAGCCTGATGGAAGGAATGTTGACTATTTGTATCTCCTGTAAATGACCAGATCTAGAGAAGAAACGTCGGATGACTTTGGCTTTCAATAACATTGCACAATTCCCTAAGAAATTTCGATCTTAGGTCTCAGGCATCTTTTCTATGGTTGGTTTTGCAATTTTTTCGTAGTTGTGGAAGGATCCATATGACATGCCTAAAGTCCGTGATATTTTTGATATACGACTACGATCATCATTGTCCGGGGGAAGTTCCTTCTCGTCCTTCCAGTTGGCCAACTCCAACAAGCTGCAGGAAGCCACTGACAGGAGATCAAGTCCCTAGAAGATGATTGCAACAAGTGCGAGCAGCATGAGGAAGAAGCATCCTGGTGGCATCGCATCGTAGGGCTCGTCTGTCGGCATTAAGTATTTTCCCAGGTCACGTGCAGGTACCTACCACAATCTATTCTCACCTTTATTCCTTTATTCCCCACAACCGTGCGGCAGCCTTCAATTATGTTTCACCGTCCTGCCCCTTCCTAAAAATTACACGCATTGCTTGTGAAGACACATACGTGCACCTTTCCTGGTCACCAGGTACGTCCCAACAAATTATTGTAGCGTGCCGACGGCGAGCACAATTTCACGCATGACTCTACGAACCCGCCACCGCCTAAATAACGCGTTTAAGCCTTCCAGGACGTATATCGTGTGGTATTTAACTGCTGTACTCTGACTCTTTTCTTGAAAAGTATCAAGATTTGAGTTATCAGACTGGAATGGCAAATTTTGATTATCAACACGACTTTGATATTTGTTACTTTTCTGGTCTCACATAATCTATCAGGCAAATGCATAGTGTCGCACAAGATAATTGGCAGCAGATAATGGAGGGGGGAATGCAGTATGTAGAAGTTATTTACCGCTGCTGTTTCATATCAAGGTCACCTTTCATATCCTTCCTTCCAACAGTATCCACCCGTTGTTTAAAGCTATGAATGCCGAATGAGCCACAATTCGCATCATTATGCTTAAAAATGTCGCAGCAGAGAGACTAACCAGAGAAGAGCAGGATCTACATTATAATTGTTGAGAGCTTCCCACGAATTCCAAATTTTGATGCTCATAAGTATATCTCTGCTAATCTTGATGAGAGTGCTCGGGCCGTTATCGATTCTTCGCTGACTTAGATGATGTGAACTGCCAACATCTTTCAACGCATATCCCACGATGACTGAGCCACCAGTTTCTGCAACAACGCGCTCTAGTGCAGAGGACAACGGTCATCAACTATCTGCCTATGACTTTGGCTTCCTTTCAATACCACAACGACTCCGTTATAACCCTACCAAACCTTTTCACTTTGGTCTGGTTTTGAACGTCTCATTTGGATTTGCAAGCACTTTTGGTAGGTTTTGATCATTTTGTAATTGAGGCTAGTAGTGTTGATGCAGCGTGGCCTAGTGGTTGCAAACCTCTATTATTGCCAACCTTTGCTCAGTGAGCCTCTTTGTTTGCCAGATTGAGAGTCGAGCGTGGTATGCTCATTACACTGACAGTACAATTCTCCGAATCATTTAACGTGTCCTACAATGAGGTCTCTAGGTCCGCTTTGTCTCGGTTTTTAAGTAGTGCATGCTCATTCGTTGCAGAATTCCTACTCTTATACAAGCTGGGTCAGTTTTATTTCCTAATCGACCGAGACGTCAGCTGCATTGATTAAAAAGTTATGCTACTGGTCTTCTCCTGATATCACCTCTCGGTGACTTAGTCCGTCGACGGCAACTCCTCATCCTTCTGACAACTCTTTCCACGGCTCTGACTATTGGTCTTGCTATCACAAATAATCTAGTTGCATTTGAGGTGCTGTCTTTTTGCGTCGGGATGGTCTCTGTTGCTCCCCAAATTCTTTTACCATTGGCTGCGGACTTGGCTCCAGCTGAAAAACGTGCTTCCGCCATCTCAGTTGTCCTTTCAGGCCTACTTTTTGGCATTCTCATTGCAAGAGTCCTGGCAGGGGTCATTGCAAACTTTACGACCTGGCGTGTTGTATATTACATGGCGATCGGGACTCAGGCTGTCGTATTGTTCGGGATGTATTTTATGCTTCCTGACTATCCCTCCAAGAATAAGGATTTGACATATTGGGCTATTCTCTGGACGATGGCGAAGTTCTGTGTCACAGAACCATTACTAATACAGGCGTCGCTGATTAACCTTGGCTCAAGTGCCTGCTTTAGTAATTTTTGGGTGACTTTGACGTTTCTCCTGGGAGGACCACCATATCACTACTCAACGTAGGCTTCTCTGTTTCTTTTCCCAATGGGGATTTCTAAGGAGTCACACAGACTGGTAATTGGTTTGTTTGGTCTAGTTGGCATGTTTGGTGTGGCTATGGGTCCTTTAGTTGGAAGAGCTATTGACTTGCTCATCCCATGGTGTGCATCTCTCATCGCAATCATATGCCTTATTCTCTTCCAGGCCATTCAAACTGGTGCTGGTGGTATCAATATTGGTGCTGTAATCATTGCAACGTTTGGACTGGATGTCTTTCGGCAAATGCTACAAGTTTCTCTCTCAACTGCAGTTTTTGAGTGAGCGATCACACTGTTTTCTTTTTAAAATACTAAATCACTTTGCAGGATCTCTGTAACAGCACGGGCAAGACTTAACGCCATCATGATTCTTTCAGTATGTCCTTCGTCTTCTTCATTTGGCTCATGCCAATGGATTCTGCAATAGATCTTCATTGGTCAAGTCCTTGGTACATCAGTTGGTACCAAGGTATTTGTTATGTATGGTTGGAGAGCAGGAGCTGCACTTAACATGGGCTGGTATGGATGGCAATTATTCATTCTTTTCTTGCGTGGTCCCCATTGTAACCGTTTCACATGGTTTGGATATGAAGGAGGGCTTAAGGCGCGTAAATATGTTGTTGAAGCTCGGGCAAGGACCTTGCAAACCAATATTGATAATACTTCTTTGGAAAAATCTGCAGATAAAATTACCAAATCATAGATAGTCCTGAGTCTTGAGCTATACATTTCTGTATACATTCTTGTTTTGTTGTAGAATTTTGTTAACAGCTTATCTTCTACATTTGCAGCAAATAATCAAGTAAACTATGTCTTTTGCCATTCAGACCAAGTTACATCAGCATTTGAATGGGTGCATTTCCTTTACAAATCTGTCCTTTGTTATTGAATGCGTGATGAAGACATGACTAACAACTATGCCTATCTACTTAAATGGAAAGAACTGGCAATAAGTCCTGGGCTCAGCACACTAAGGCTATTTTTAGTGAATGCAAGAGAATATTTTTGAGAATGTTTTAGTTTTGGATGGAAAGAGATTAGTTATTCTCCCCATTGTATGGTAACCTGTCTAATAAACTTTGGATTTCCCTCTCAGTTGTGTGATCAGCCACAACCTCCAGAGATTGCCCTTACAACCACACTGTGGTTGACAGTGAACATGCCCTGCAACCTCTTACTATGGAAGCCAACTAAAAAGCTGACCAAAAAGCACAGTGCTTTTTTTTTATTGTAGCTCTACAAAATATATTGCTTTTAAATTCTGTTTGCTAATGAATTTTTACTGTTTTATACTATTTATTGTTTCATGAGTTGGGGTTAAGAGGGACAGACGAGAATGAATAAATGATTAATGGACAGTAGATTTGGCAGGAGGAACCTGCCTCATTTCATATGCAGAAGCAGCTGTGGTGAGAGTGGCAAATGAACAGGTGGGCTCTTCTCAGAGTTGCTTAGCATTTTAAGGATGGGAGGGAGGGTTATTGCAAAGGTAAATTTTGTAGAGTGTAAGATGAAACAAGTTGGGGTTTCACCTGTATATTACCTTAGTGGATATATCTTAAAAAGGAATAGGAAAAAAGTCCTTGCACATCACCTGCCTTATTTCATGCTGGGCTAGCCAGCATGGCACATAGCTTAGCTTACAATAAGGCTGGGTTAGGAGGGATGGACAAGAATGAATAAATGATTAATGGGCAGTGGATACTCTGACCAGGCACAGCTCAACCTTGGCCATACCTACCCACTGGAGCTATGCTGACTATAAGAAATTTTAGAAGTGTGAGCAGGGATTAATTTGATATAAAAGTAGAAGTACACAGGAGTCATATAGGTAAGGAGGTACATACAATGAATGGAAGCCAGATGTGTAAGTGGAATGCATGTGTAGTGTAAGTGAAGGAAGTAGGTGAGGTAGGAATAGTTGATATTAGTATCAAGATAAAGCATGATTGAGAGGGTTGGACCATTCAGCAGTTAGAATGTTTTCAAGGTTATGATCTTGGGTAAAACAGTGGCATGAAGCTTTCCATGCTGAGACAATTGTGTTTGGCACAATGGTGTTTAATTTTTGCCAATATATCAGAAAACATAGAGAACTCCAGCTACTGTGTTTCATTCTGATGCAAGGTGACACTCTATCAGAAAATAGTTTTACTGAACCACCAATATGATAGCTGTGTCCATGCACAATCTCAAGGTGTGGTGAAGCTCTCTCCTGCATCAGATGATTCAATTCCAGGTCAACATCCACAGCCACCCCCACTTCCAGTTCTGGTAGACAACAGGAAAGAGTACAAAGTGGAATGGATCCTAGACAGCTGACTCTTTAGAAACAAGCTTCAGTTCAAGATCAAGTGGAAGGGCTATAGAATCAAGAACATCTTCTGGGAGCCACAAGAGAATGTCTAGGCTCCTGCCTTGGTCCAGAAATTCTATCAACAGCATCCCAATGCTTTCTGGGCAATCAGAGGCCTCTATTCTCTTTTTAAAGTGAATCAGGCCATCCAGAACTACTTCTATCTAGCATGTTGATGATGCCCAAAAGTAAATCAGTAACGGATATGGTTTATGGTGATAGGACCCCATACAGGATCAGCACATCAACAGCAGGCCACGGCAGCATGGCACCAGCTCAGGATACCTTAGCGCATGCTAATTAACTAATTTTGGCAATATTTGATGGCCATGCACAGCAAGAAGCAGATCTGATCAATCATAGCGCTGACAGCAGACAGAATGACAACTGACAGATGGCATCAGTCACTGATGACAGCACTTAGCGAGAAGACTAATGATCTATCAAAAACTGATGGACAGCTTGGCATTTGACCTTGGCATCTGATATTGCTTAGCACCTCAATTTGGCATCTTAGTATCTTGGACAGACAGAAGATTGATGGATTGATGGTTTAGCATTGCAATCTGCCACCTGGCATTGCTAAGCATATTGAATGGATGGTAGGGATCTGAAACCGTTGGAGCCACCCCATAAATTTTCCAAGGTACCACACTTTGGCGTTATTAGTTACTTGGCAACAGTGAACTCCTTGTAGTATAAAAAGTACTTACTGACTTGTGCATAAAGACCAGAACAGAGTTTTCTGCCTCACTTACTCTAGTCTCCCTTATGGTCTAAGTCTTATTTATGGTCAGCAACATTGAAGTAGTCAGCAGTTGCAGACTATCGCTATCCAACAACATCCTTGTGCCTTGCATCTACAGCAGGCATTGACGTTGCTTAGACTTTGCTAAGCTTACTGTATTCTTGCCATTCATATTGCCATGTTCACTTACTGCTTCTTCCACAGGCGCTTTTACCTTAGTGCTTGACACTTGCTGACCCCCTTTCCTGACTTTACCTTATTTTATAGACGTGATCTCTGGGATCTGCCCAGGACTCCCCTCAACACTTTAAGCATGCCCAACGCAAGCTTTAGGCTCAGTAACACTATTTCTACATTTGTTACTGACCAAACTTTGGGCATCATCAACGGCTACTGACCTGTATAAAATGTGTTTGAATGCACTAAGGGTAGAGGAAGTCCCAGGCAGTTCCTAGAGAACAAGTCAGAAAATGAGTTGAATGGCAAAATTTGGTGAAAGTTGGTAACAATAGTCAGTAAGGATGGGTGGCAAGGGAGATGTGCTAATGACAAAGTGTGCCTAAAGGATAAGGGGAGGTAGATAAGAGTAAGTGTGGCAAAGGACACAGCAAGGAAACTAGAGGCTTAGCAATGACTAAGCTGTGTAATGCTTGCCATAAGTGCAAGGCATGTAGGTTCTATAAGTGTAACTGTAGCAAGCAGGCTAAGAGTGTTTAGATAGTTGGCAACTATGAACTTAGTCAGCTCAAAAGAAATCTGAACTATGAGGTGAACTGAGGGGTGTAAACTGGGGTGCTCTGTTCTGTGGTAACTAGTGACAATGGTAATTATTTATAGTGAAAAACAAGTTTTCCATTGTCAAGTAGCTAAGGGTCACCAAGGGGTGGTGAACTGTAAATAATGTAATTCAACGTCATGCATTAAACTAAATGTTGAGAAATGAAGCAAGAAAGCTGTCCATCTGACTGAGAAAGGGGTGCCAAGAGGCATCAGGCACCAGGATAAATGTCAGGCCATCTGTCACAAGTAAATGGCATTATTTCTATTTTGTAAGCGTTGTTGGCTAGCTGTGCTATGTGCTGATTGATTGATACTACCTGTCAATGCTTGCCAGCTGTCATTCCAGCTGCTGCCAGTGCTATCACTGATCAGATCCATTGCTTGCCATGCATGGCCATTGAGTAAGGCCTAAAATGGATAAATCATGTGTGCCAAGTTCAGAATGCATGTAGCAAGGTGTTTGGAGCCAATGCCAAGCCTGCCATTGATGCACCTAGCTTGTGTGGGGTCCTATCAATGTCAAGACACCATGCTCTAGAGGGGGAGTGATGTCAGGGGACTCCTCATTTCTTCCTTCTTTCACTCCTTATTTCTTCACTCTCCTTTCATTCATTCTCTTATTCCTTTTGTTATTCTCTCATTTTACTGTTTCTATCCTTTCAATACTATTTGTTAGTACTATTCTCAGCTCTTGAGGTGCTCTGGTTCTTTAGCTATCATTCAGACAAGTGTGGGCCCTTCAGCACTGCATGCATACAAACTGCTTATATAAGCTGGAGTTTGTCTTTCTGACCTCCAAAGTCTAGAGTTTTCCTGCCTTGTTTGTGCACTTGTTTGTTTAGACAATTTTTGAGTTTTTAAGGTTTTGTTGTACTGTACAGTTGTTTTCCATGCTTCAGAGGCCCCAGAAGTGTCCAACTTGGCATAGGGAATCCATAGACTTGTTCTCTTTAAATCTTCCTCTGCCAGGTGAGTAGTTATTATGATATTGTTAGTATATACTCTAATATACTTTGGATCTCCCTCTGCCAGCTGTGTGACTGAGCCATAGCCTCCAGAGGTTGCCCTTACATCTTGAGGCATCAGCATCCTATACTCTGAAATATAGAGGTGTCTTAACAAACTCCAGCCTAAATAATTCACTCTCTGGGAACTACTGAGCCTTTGCCTATCAATTGCCTGTCTATTCTCTACTCTACTTGGGCTATTTATACTTTTTTTATAGTGCACAGACCACAAAATACACATGACTTTTGCTCCTGACCCCCCAGCATTCTTAACCTAATTTGTTGTTCTATTTTCCATTTTTGTGATGCCTGTTTCAGTGCCACCATTCAATTCCTGTGCCACTATTCCATTCATCTCTTTGTTTTGTCCCTCCTTTGTATTTTTGTCCCTCCTTTGTATTCTTCTTCCATTCATCTCTCCTTTGTATTCTTCCTCCATTCATCCCTCCTTTGAAGACACCTCTACATTTCAGAGTATTATACATATTCTGAGAAGTAACCTTCCTCAATACCTCAAGTTATTATCAACCATCAGTGTGGATCAGAGGCAACTTTCTAAGACTACAAGAAAGCCCTAGAACTATAGTAATACTTGCACCCCAAGTACTACAGCACTGATGACATTGCACTTCCATGCAGTTTCATGCCATATACATTCACCCAATTGTAACTCATCTAAAATCTACAACTTTCAATTTGGTTCACACTTATCTCTGTCATGACAAGTTATCTTTGGCATGCCATGCAAACCCCAGCACCCTGTCAGGGGACTCCTTTTTTCTTCCTTCTTTCACTTCCTATTCCTTCACTCTCCTTTCATTCATTTCCTTACTTCTTCTATCATTCTCTCATTTTGCTGTTTCTATTCTCTCAACACTATCTGTTAGTACTATTCTCAGCCTTTGAGGTGCTCTGGTTCTTTAGCTATCATTCAGACAAGTGTGGGACCTTCAGCACCACTTTCAGGCCACTTATATAAGCCAGAGCTTGCCTTTCTGACTTCCAAAGTCCAGAGTTTTCCTGCCTTGTTTGCACAGTTGTTTGGTTAGTCAATTTTTGAGTTTTTAAAGTTTTGTTGTACTGTACAGTTGTTTTCCACACTTCAGAAGCCCCAGAAGTGTCCAACCTGGCATAGGGAATCTCTAGACTTGTTTCTTTTGGATCTTCCTCTGCCAGGTGAGTAGTTATTATGATATTGTCAGTATATACTCTAATACATTTTGGATCTCCCTTTGCCAGCTGTGTGACTGAGCCACAGCCTCCAGAGGTTGTCCTTACACACCCCTGCACTTGCTTGTTCAGCCACATAACCAATGCTGGTGCCCACCCTCAAGCTCTGGACTCCACCAATCAACCCTGGTACACAGCTCTACACAGCCAATGGGTCTCGACTGATTTCCTGACACCACAACAGGCCCTGACCAATTCTCCCAGCACCACATCCATACCTAGACTATACACCACACAGGACTTATACCTGGACAATACACTGCACAGGACTGACTGCATGGAGCACAGCTCCAGAACTCATCTAAATGACCTAGATCTTATCCACCATAGGTATTTAACTTGCAGCCAGCAACTCATTACAGTAGTCTTGATATTGCCATAACTTCTGCCTCTATACCCATCTGCTTATTTTGTACAACTTGCTCAACCTATTTTCTTCTCTCCAAAAGTTTCCCAGTTCACTAAGTCTCACTTCAATCTTCTCTTCTGTTTCCCAGTCTTAGTCTTCCTTCCCAATCTCCTCCTCATTGTCTCTCTGCCCTTCCCAGCTCTGCTCTTCTTCATTGCTTCTTGGACTTAGCCTGAGATCCTGCCTACTTGCCTCTTCAAACTCCAGCATCCTCCATACATCCTA
>QGOA01011892.1:0-13060 GCA_003313075.1 Termitomyces sp. MG16
CGTATCCACCCAGGGAAATGCTCCCCAGACTATGGTGCCTGTTCCTTATGAGACGACGATCTAGAGGAGCAGATGACGGTGTTTTATTCCTACTGGCTTGTGTATGTCGTCTACTGCTTTCATGCCTCATGCGATTCAAAGAAACATGTGAAATGTATGCCTGAGTCTTCAGCCCTTTCAGTCTGACCCTCGTGGTTATCGGATGACATCTAGTCAGGAGCCTCTTATCGTCCGAATCTTTATCTTCTCCCTTTGGGCGTTAAGTCGGATAGCGGCTCGTGTATGATATAATGACTCATCCAAGGAGTTCAATGCTCCATCCCGAAGCTTGGAATCTCCGATGGCCATTGAACCCATCCCTTTACCTCTTCCTTCTTGCGCAGATTCATTGACACTTGCAGACTTCGAGAGGGAAGTACGGGATGTTGACCCAGGTCACCTTGATCCAGAGCAGTTTTTGGACAAATTCAAGCAGTACTTTACAAGGTACGAAAATCCAGTAAATGTGATCGACAATCCATGTAGTACGATGTCCTCTTATTCCGGGATGTATCAGAACTGATAATACAAATCGTCTTGTCATTTCGCGACGAAGTCATAGATGGATGTTATCACATGAAACATTATTATTTCAGCAGAGATGAAGAATGTCGTACTAACCTTATGTATGACAGAGAAGACTCAGAGATTAGTCGTTCTGGTGCTACAGCTTGCAAGACATGCATTTTTCCAAATTGTATGTATTGATGAAATCGAAATAATAAATATGGGGGCATCTAGCGACGGATGAAACGTTTCAACGGTACTAGTTTGAAGGGAATTGGTCGCGATCGGGCCGAGGGTGAGTCGATCCACTAGAGTTCACTATCCCCGCAATAGACTGATGATTTCGGGGTTTCAGCCCGTATACCCGCACGATTGGTGAGATCCTTGGAAAACGCAGAGGTCCTTTATTGATCTACTCCCTACCAGGCGCAGAAAAGATCTTGTTATCTTCTACAAACCTGGAGCGCTGCATTCGGTCGTCGGAACGCTCATAAAAGACGAAGTCCGAGCCTTCCATCGGTGCAATCTGGCCACCATCGGATGACCCCATTAGTCCATCAACAGAGGATGTATAAAAGTGGGCATAAGGAGAAGACAGCCTGCTACATTTGATCTGCGGAGATTGGTATGGATGCACACACGCGGACTCGGACTGTAGTAGCATATGTAGACAGAATGTAAATGCATTCTAAGTGTATAGCTGTGGTGACGAGAGCTACCCGTGTCCCCAAATGCAGCCCGTTCTCAGGCCTCAAATTACCATCATCTACCCTGAATCGATCTTGTTTCTCCTCTCAAACCACCATGTCTGGACGACTTGCCTCGGGTAATTCAAGCTAACCGTCGCAGTTACTATCACTTACTCTCTACAGAATACTCTGCTTGGAAGAAGCTTCAGACCATCTACGATTCAGAGCGTAATAACCTTATCCTTAAAGATCTCTTCGCCAAAGATCCCCAGCGATTTGCCCAGTTCTCGCGCGAATACACCTCCACCGTTGGCCCAGATGTCACTCTCCTCCTCGACTACTCCAAGAACCTAGTTACCCAGCCCGTCCTCGACGCCCTCTTCTCGCTTGTGCGCGAAGCTGATGTCGAGAAAGTGCGCGATCAGATGTTCTCGGGTGCACACATCAACACATCCGAGGATCGCGCCGTCCTGCACGTCGCGCTGCGCAACTTTAACGACTTCTCCATCCAGGAGAACGGCGTCGATGAAGTCGCGGGTGTGCTCGCGCACATCAAAGAGTTCTCCGAGTCCGTACGCAGCGGCGTGTGGAGGGGATATACCGGCAAATCAATTAATACTATCGTCAATATTGGTATCGGTGGATCGGACCTTGGCCCCGTCATGGTCACCGAAGCCCTCAAGGCCTACTCGAAGCGTGATCTCACTGCACACTTTGTCTCCAACATCGATGGGACACATATCGCTGAGATCCTTAGGTTGTGCGACCCTGAGACTACTTTGTTTATCATCGCGAGCAAGACATTCACGACTCAGGAGACCATTACAAATGCGGAGAGCGCGCGTGATTGGTTCCTTGCCAGTGCAAAAGATAAGGCACACGTCGCGAAACACTTTGTCGCACTTAGCACGAACACCAAGGCTGTGACCGCCTTCGGTATTGCCGAGAGCAACATGTTCCAGTTTTGGGACTGGGTTGGTGGCAGGTACAGCCTGTGGAGTGCCATTGGTCTTTCAATCGCTCTTGTCATTGGTTACGACAACTTTGAACAGCTTCTGAAGGGTGCCCATGGTATGGACAAGCACTTCAAGGAGACTCCGCTTGAACAAAACTTGCCCGTTATCCTTGCCGTTCTTGGTATCTGGTACAATGATTTCTACGGTACGTATTTGTAGTTTCCTACTTTATGGTCAGTCTTTCACCTTGTTCTTCTGTAGGTGCTCAGACCCATGCCCTCCTCCCGTACGACCAGTATCTCCACAAGTTTGCCGACTACTTCCAACAGGTAAGCGCCCGTTCAATTCAGTGACGTCATCGATAAAATATTCAAGAAATGACATCAATCCTAGGGCGATATGGAGTCGAACGGAAAGACCGTCACGAAAGGTGGACAGCGTGTGAACTATCAGACTGGCGTACGTCCTGAATGATCTTGTACCTTTTTTCAAATCTCACCTTTTATGACCAAATAGCCCATCATCTGGGGTGCTGCAGGTACTAATGGTCAGCATTCGTTCTATCAGCTCGTGCACCAAGGCACAAAACTTATTCCCGCCGACTTCATCGCCCCTGCCACGACACACAACCCCATCGCGAACTCCAAGCACCACCGCATCCTCCTGTCAAACTTTTTTGCACAGCCCGAGGCTCTTGCGTTCGGCAAGACTGAGGAGCAAGTCAAAAAAGAGGTCGGCCCCAATGCCAGCCAAGCTTTAATTAAGAGTAAAGTCTTCGAGGGGAACAAGCCGAGTAACTCGATTATCTTTCCTCTTCTTACACCCGCTACCCTCGGTGCGCTCATTGCTTTGTATGAACACAAGATCTTTGTCCAGGGTGTTGTTTGGGGTATCAACTCCTTTGGTGAGTTATTCCATGTATATTTCTCGAGGCGACAGCGTGCTGATATTCTTTACAGACCAAATGGGTGTAGAACTTGGAAAGGTGCTCGCGAAGAACATTCTCGCCCAGCTCGACAAGCCTGAGAACGTCGTTGGGCACGATAGTTCTGTACGTCTTTATGATGAGTTTGTCGCATCCCTTGTTGACAAAAGATAATCAGACTACCGGATTGATTCACTACTACCAGAAGCACAGGAAGGAGTGAATGCTTCACTCGGTATAATCACAACCCCAGGAATTCTTTGGGAATACAGGAAACAAAAATTTATGTAACCATACTTGAACAACTAGACACGATGCTTTACATCTGAAAGATCGGAGCCCTTGTTACGTCCTCAGCCGCGAGGCGGCTATTCAGTCATCATATTCTACGTTATTCATCGTTTCAGATGATGGCGGGCACCGATCCCAAACATAAAACCTCAGCACATCTTCGCGGGGAAAGGGGGGATCGTAAGAATTTACCCATACATAGTCTACTCCGTAATACCTGTCGGTATCACCAACCCACCGAGATTTCTTTGAATAGTAAAGTGGAAACCAATAACCAGAGGGCATGCGTTCCCAGACTAGACCTCCTGATGAGAGGACATTGTGAATATGTGTATATGTGTAGGACAGCGGATGCTTACTGTACGTCGCGATAACGCATAAGCTGGGGCAAAGTTCACCCAGAGAAGTGACGAAGTCAAAATCGTCATCTACATCATCAAAATTGGCGCATTCCATCCACTTATTTGCGTCAACGGTAATTACGGCCAGAGTGAGTATCCCGTTGAAAGATTCTATGTCTTTCTTCAACAAGTCGTAGAATCTCTGTCAAGAATATCGTGAATTTGTAGGACGATGAGAGGAAGTAGGACAGAAATCATACGTCGAGGGTTGCCACTGACATCTGAGCCTCGTTTGTTTTCAAGCGGAACGTCAGATGTTTGATATGGGGTACATGCTCCCCAATGGCGGACAGAGACGGCATGTCACGGACTGGCACAATATTATCCAGGTGATGAAGGGCAGGCGAAGAAGACAAGAAAGAACAGACTCTATCAATCGCGGATAAGTCATTCCAAGTGATACGAGCATATTGAAGGAGGGGACAAGGCGCGTTAAGATAACGGAACGTGGAGACTGTCCCCGCAATAAGTTTCTTGAGTTTGGGGAGGCTGAACCGATATGAAGAATCCATTTCGCCAGACTCAACCACAGGTAATCCGTCCCCCGCACATTCCAACGAGGACACTTCTAGACATTGAACAAGAGGGGCGGAACATAAGGCTCGTGCCGCGAGCTGATAGAAGTCCGGAGTCAAGGGCTGAGTTGACTCAAATGTCCTATCAAGGGAATCGTTAATAAAACTCTGTACTTAGTTGGACAAAGCTTGCCAAGATCGACTAATCACATTGCCACATATTTAACACAAATACTGATCTCAGGCCGAGATATGACGGTTTGAAAACATTTGGCTGCTTGATCTGCGCTCTTGAAAGATAGATTCCGGTATAGGTGATGGATGGCGATGTTCCAAAGGGCTTTGGAAGTCAGGCACAGTGAGATCAGGTCAGGCCTCTCTAGATGGCGCGCGATTTCAGTCAAAGCTGTTTTAGGCATTCCTGGGACACGCGAAGGGTCAATTACAGAATTATTATTCATGTCGTAGTAGTAGCTCTGGACGTTCCTAGTGGAAAGATGGTTTAAGATGAAGCTGGTGATTGTCTGATGATCAGATTGATTCACTTTTTTTCTCTAGTTTAACGCTCCCATCTTGACGTCACTGCCAATCAAACTCTATTCCCATGGATACCTGACACGGATGACCTTACCCAACCCACCCTCATTGCGTTTCCCCGCGCACCCTTGCTTATTCTTTCCAAAAAGGTACATCAGATAGACGACTTTGAACATAGTGATGAGAGGGAGATTCGAACTCCCGCCCCCGAAGAGACCAGATAAACCTGTTGCCTTAGTCTGGCGCCTTAGACCGCTCGGCCATCTCACCATGTTTGAATGGGGGAAGTATATGACTCTATTGAGGATAGGGAACCATTTTACGCATTTCCACGGAATAGAAGGCTTTGATGAGTGTGAAGTAGAACGCAGGAAACTTTAGCAACTACGAATAATTACATTGTCAATTGTCAAGGTTACAGTGATATACATTTACAAACTTGTGAGTACTTGGTGGTTAGTATCGAGAAAGCTAGCGACAACATTGGAATCCATTTGTGCCATTTGTCACACCGTTGGTAGAGAAAGCGGGCACACTCTTCAGGTCATACGTTCCTGGCACATCCATACTCGGGTTCACTTTAAAGAACGAATTTGGCTTGAGCGTAACACTCAAGTGCTCAACTGGCATGCTGTAAGTATAAAAATCAGATCGAGCACATCCTGGATGGACAAATGAGCGTACACAGGCCAGTCTTCGGGTCTGGGAATGTGTGTGGTACCTATTCATTTGCCATAAGTATCAATTAAAGCTTGAGAAATCAACAAGTACCCACCAACTGTCACGTACACCAGAATATCCTCGTTCTCAACGTTCTGTTTACCCTCGACCCACTTGCCCAGCGAATCATCAGGCTCCTCCCTTGTCAGCGGGACATACTTGCCAGCAGGCCACATCCTGCTACCCTTCGGGCCCTCAACATCGCGACAGACCCATAGCGCATTCCTTACGAATCCCGCACGTTTGGCTGCCCAACTATCAGGGCGCGCGAGCATCGGCGCTGCACCGCCCTTCATACCGATACTGTATCCGACGTCCTTGTCACTAGCATAATGCTTCCTCGCAGTGTTAACAATCTTCCACCGGCGCTCTTTGGCCCAGTCAAATTGACGGCCAGCTTCGGTAGCGAGAACCGTCTCCCTGGAGATGAAGGCATTGCCACCAAAATTGGCGGTAGAACCGGTGGGAGCGTCTGGGAGGGGAATAATGTCGGATTCAACGACGGAATTGGAAAGACCGTCGACCATGGGGTCAATGCGGACGGAGAATAGATGCTGGTGGTTGTGGGAGTTAATACCGGGAGCGATGAGGGTACCATAAGGGGTACGTTCGTCCTCTTCGGCAACGTAGACATTCAGGATACCAGTAAGACGGATCTCTAACTCGATGCTACCGTCTTGGTAAAAATGATAGTTCCATATGTACTCTTACAGATAAAGTGTGTCAGAGGACAGGATCAAAACGAAAGATTTAGAGAGCTTACCGTAATTTGCCAATGTGCAAACCATGCTGACAACCAGCCTACGACGACGAACAGTCTGTGAGCGTCCACCAGGGCGGTAGTCGGTGTGTTTCCATAACACACCGGCGTCTTCTTCGTGTATGCAGATAGCATTCCTGATAATGGCAGGACTTCCGTTGTGGTTGACATATGCGCCGGGCTACAACATTGATTTGTGGAGTGCGAGGGTCAACGAAAAGTCACGCACTAGGTAATGAATTTGACCAAGGCAGTCACACCCGAGGGAGAGCTCATTGGCCATGGCGCCCATGCCATATTCCCCACTATAAGTAATCAGCGAAGTATACCCCCAACTATCTTTCTGACGACATACGAATCAAAAGCGAGTTTCCTAGGATGTGGGTACTCGGGTGCGGCATAAGGAACAACCATCTCAGCTAAGGACAGACGATATATGATAGGACGGATCTCGCCATGGTCATTATATGTAATGGTCGATAATGCAATGCCCTCTCTCTGGGTAAACGCTGTAACAGAGCACGACAGTGATGAGAAAGGTTCCGTAGAAAATTGGACATACAAATGTGCATCTTCCAATTCTGCCATTCCAACTCGTGACCATTCATTTTGAAAGAGACACCCTCAGGTTGGACAATATGAAGAGGCTTGATATCATCGCGAAACTTGAAGTCCTTATCATCCTTAACCATCAAGTCGGGGAGAAAATTCTGTCGGGCAAGAGGAGGGTGAATTCTCTCGCGGTTGGAGTGTGCCAGTGCCTCTTCGGCGTCCGAGAGTGCAGGGGGTGCGGTAGAAGGAGCAGTGAGTGTCAGTCCATTGGGAGTCTTCTTGTACGCGGGTGGGAAGTCTAAGGAGTGATCAGATACCGATAGCAAGAGATTAGCAAACGACGCACCTATGTGGATGACTTCCTCCGTGTTAGAATCAAGGACAGGAACGAAGTCCTAAGATACTGTAAGTATTATTGTCTCCACGTTGAGTTGGTGAACTACCAGAGGGTGGGCATAAAGATTCTCATGCTCAGAGAACCTAGCGAAAACCAGAGCCTGTAGGACTCTGCGTTGAGCAGGGAAGCGATCGTCGTAGCCAATCGCCCAACCGTCGCAGTATATTTGATGGGTAGCAATGCCTATAGAAAGAGATATAAATTTATATGTCTGTAGATAGACAGGTGAGAATGCTGACCGATTTCTGCAGCCAATTTCTGAACCACAGGATCATTCCTCACGACTTTCTCAGCCACAAGAACTTCCTCAGGAGTAATCTGCGGATGCTGGGCTTCAGGGACCTTCTCAAATGTGTCGACCTCCCATTTCGAGCCACGATATGACAGAACGGTGTTGTATGAGTTGCTACTCGGTTTTGGCGTTAATAACAGAGATATTGCAAACAATTTTGAAGATTTACCCAGTGACAACATCCAACAACTACAGTATGATAAGAAAGGGAATTAAACTATATAAAGTGAAATTTGAACGCACATCAGACTCTGCTTGACGGGTGATTGGTGTTGGTGCCTCAGGTTTAGCGCCGGGATTCGTTGGGATGCCCAGATAGGCGAGAACAACCCTCTTAGGAGGAGGAAGGAGATTCAAGGCAATGAACTTGATTGCGTTCACATCAGTCTTTTCTGCAATATAATGGCGAATAGCAAGAGAAGCCTCAGCGATCTGCAGACATAAGGTGTAATAAGTGATTGATCAATGAGATAGACAGTGAGCAACCTCGTCAGGGGTCAAAGGATCCAACGGATGCTTGACGACCACGAGAGTCTTCTTGACAGACTCGGATGGGCAAGTGATAGCGGAGTTTGGGACAGGAGACATGCGGGACTAGAGGTATAGTGAAGCTATCTGGCCAACATAGGTCCATCTTATAGCTAGCCAGGAATAGGTCAACGGATGGAAAATGGCGAGACAACTGGAGATCATGAGGAACTTTGTTCAGCGACAATGCGGTTATGTTGAACCTATCTTCCGTTGTCTCACTGTTAATATTTCCCTCTTTGTCCAGGTGAACATATCCGTCAAGTTTGCAACGAGAACTTACTCCCCAGAACAGTGAAATGCATCGTACGCTACTATCTGATTACCTTACTTACCTATCTGTTTAGCTCTGCAGCTTGAGCCTTATTGAAGTTTTATTGCCCAATCGAATGGTCTCACAATTGCCAGCTGACACGCCACTCCGTCACTCTTACAATTCAAACTGGATTGATACGTGATGGAACATTCACCATGTCATTGCCGTTACCGCTTCCGGCTTCTTAACCCGGGCCTTCTTTGCGTCTGTCATTAAATTTTACTATTGGATTGATATACATATGGAATGGAGTGTATTTGGCCATAGATTTGTAACTTAATGATATATAACAGCGAGAAGGACGTCTGCAGTCATTGACAGCCATGTGCACCATTGGAGCAACAATCGTTCACCTCATGAGAGAACGCAGGTACACTCTTGAGGTCATACGTTCCAGGGACATCCATACTCGGGTTCGCCTTAAAGAACGAATTTGGCTTGAGCGTAACACTCAAATGCTCGACCGGCATGCTGTAAGTGTCCAAGATCAGTATCAAGCACCCCCTGTATAGACAAATGAACATACACAGGCCAGTCCTCAGGTCTAGGAATGTGCGTGGTACCTATGCATCAGACGTCAACAAGATTTGTAGCTTTCAAAAAAGAGACAAGATACGCACCAACTGTCACATATACTAGAATATCTTCATTATCAGCGTTCTGTCTGCCCTGGACCCACTTTCCAATGGAATCTTCAGGCTCCACTCTCGTTTGTGGGACATACTTGCCAGCCGGCCACATCCTGCTACCCTTCGGCCCCTCAACGTCGCGGCATACCCACAGGGCATTCGTTACAAACGCAGCACGCTTCGCCGCCCAACTATCCGGGCGCGCCATTATAGGCGTAGCACCGCCCTTCATGCCAATGCTATACCCGACGCTCTTGCCACTCGAGTGATGCTTCCTGGCGCTGTTGATTATTTTCCAGCGGCGTTCCTTGGCCCAATCGAACGGGCGGCTAGCTTCTGTAGTGAGAACTGTCTCCTTTGAGAAGAAAGCATTGCCAGCAAAGTTGGCAACTGAACCGGTGGGAGCGTCGGGGAGGGGGATTGTATCGGATTCGACAATAGAGTTGGAAAGACCGTCAATCATAGGGTCAATGCGGACGGAGAACAGGTGTTGGTGGTTCTGGGCGTTAATACCAGGTGCGACGATGGTGCCGTATGGGCTACTTTCGTCTTTGTCAGCGACGTAGACGTTCAAGATACCAGTGAGACGGATCTCGAACTCGATGCTGCCGTCTTGGTAGAAGTGGTAGTTCCAGATATATTCTGGAGGCGAAGATGAAACAAATCTGACAAGACGAAGGATCCATGAGGCGTACCGTAGTTGGCTAATGTGCAAACCATGCTGACGACTAATCTACGACGACGGACAGTCTGGGATCGTCCACCAGGGCGGTAGTCAGTGTGCTTCCATAGAACACCAGCATCCTCTTCATGGATGCAGATGACATTCTTGATAATGGCAGCACTTCCGTTATTACTGACATACGTGCCAGGCTTTGATAATTATTAGCTAAAGAAGGATATTATAGATGTGTCCTGCACTAACAAGATAATGGATTTGGCCAAGACAATCGCAGCCGAGGGAAAGCTCGTTAGCCATGGTACCCATACCGTATTCGCCACTCCAATGCATAGTCAATGGAAGCAAACCCTTGAGTACTTGTATATAACTTACGAATCAAAGGCAAATTTTCTGGGATGCGGATACTCGGGTGCACCATAAGGAACAACCATCTCAGCCAAGGAAAGGCGGTAGATAATGGGCCGAATTTCGCCATGATCGTTATAGGTGATAGTGGACAGGGCAATACCCTCTCTCTGGGTAAACGCTGTTGCAGATGTATTACCACGAAGAAATAGGTCTGATAGAGAAAGATCGGACATACAAATGTGCATCTTCCAATTCTGCCATTCCAACTGGTGGCCATCCATTTTGAAAGAGACTCCCTCAGGTTGAACAATATGAAGAGGCTTAATGTCATCGCGAAGCTTGAAGTCCTTATTATCCTCAGCCATCAAGTCGGGGAGAAAGTTCTGTCTGGCAAGAGGAGGGTGAATTCGCTCACGGTTGGAGTGCGCCAGCGCCTCTTCAGCATTTAAGAGTGCGGGGGGAACCGTGGAGGAAGTAGAGAGGGTCGGTCCGTTTGCTGTGTTTTTGTACGTGGGTGGGAAATCTAGGGAACAATGAGGTTGGAGTAGGAAAAATAAAATAATGACGTACCAATATGTATGACTTCCTCCGTGTTGGCATCGAGGACAGGAATGAAATCCTACAACACGTTGAGCAATTATCTATATTACCGAACCATATTACACTCACCAAAGGGTGAGCGTAGATATTATCGTGGTCAAATAGTCTGGCGTAAGTGAGCGCCTGTTGAACCCTGCGTTGTGCGGGGAAACGCTCGTCATATCCGATGGTCCAACCATCGCAAAATATTTGATGAGGAGCGACACCTAAAGGAAGAGATGATCAACAATGAGATTTATATGGTAGAATAAAAAAGACTCACCTACGTCTGCAGCCAATTTTTGGACCACAGGATCGTTCCTTACCACATCCTCAGCTGCAATGAGTTCCTCAGGAGAAATTTGTGCATGCTGGGTCTCAGGCAGCTTGTCGAACGTGTCGATCTGCCATTCGGAGCCACGATAAGATAGGACGGTATTATATGAATTTCTTTGAGGCTTCAAGGTCAATGACAGAAAGGAATTGCACGATTTTGTAAATTTCTGTACTTACCCGGTGGTCACGTCCACGAACTGGATAATGGATCATGATGAATGATTAGATAGAAAATCAATTAAGATAAGATCCCGTCATGGGATTGACCAGGTTTGAAAGTTAGTTTTGACGCACATCAGATTCTGCTTGACGAATGATAGGTGCCGGTGCCTCAGGTTTGGCGCCGGGGCTTGTGGGGATTCCCAGGTGGGCGAGTACAACCTTCTTCGGTGGAGGAAGCAGATACAGGGTTATGAACTTGATCGCTTTAATGTCGGTCTTCTTTACAATATATTGCCGTATAGCAAGGGAAACTGCGGTGATCTGTTCGACAATTGTATAAGTCATCCCCAATATCTACATCAAGCAAAACTACCTCATCGGGGGTCAAAGGATCTAACGGATGCTTAAAGGCAACGGGAATTTCCTTGACGGCGGATTGTACAGCGGTGACGGTACTAAGGACAGTAGACATGTGGGAGTTCGAGGGAGTTAGGCTAATGGACTCAGAGTTGGGTGGGATTTATAGTTATTCAAGAGTGATCATCGGATGGCCGTTTACGCGATAACTATGATAGGAAGATAGGAAGCTCTGTTGTCAAACGACACGCGATATCAGGTGACCCCACAGCGAACACAACCTCTGGTATCGACGCCCGTCTGGTCACTGGTCACTGGTCACTGTCAATTGCCCGTTAGCTATCCCTGTGATTCTGTCGCCATTGTAGTACATATCTATGCCGCAGTAGGGAACTCATGAGCCTGGTGATCATCTACAAAAGTCGTGCTACTACTGGGAAAAGAAGCGGAACTGTCGATACTATTATCATCACCTGGACCTGCCGGTTAAGTTTATTTCTCCGCATTTCTACGTGTATACGCTATACTATCACACCCCTGTAGCTCCCCCTTCAGTCGGACAAAGTAAAATCCTCCACAACAGGGACCTTTAGCACTAGTAATTTGTTGGAGAAATGTATTTACAATATCATAGACAGTTCCAACTTGGTACAAGTTGAGATGGGGCCTTGTTGTTGAGACTTCGTCGTCAATGGTCAAGGCATCTGTCACGCTTGCCGTTTCATGGCAGAGCGGAGTTTCAATCTTTCGCTGACTGAATTCTCACTCTGTGTCCAAGCGGACTTTTAATGGCCCTCTGATTAAGATGTGACATGTCTGTGACGTCCGACTGAAGGGTCCGAGCTGTAGGGGCGTGATAGTAATACTTAGTTCAGACTCTGATGATTTCTTTCTTTGACGTCATCAGGGTTGCTCTGCCTACGTCCTGCCAGTGCGTTCACGAAGCGCGATAAAGTACGTCCACAAACCTTTATCACGCGCGGTGAGTTCTTATCTGGGATTTCTGCACAGATTCAGTATTGATGACTTATCACAATTCCGACTTGGACACACAGATCGTTGCTAGCCGTAATGCCAAGTTATCAGCTAACTTTGTGTCCGCTATCAGCCACTTTTTGCTCGTCAAGGCAGGTGTTTCTTTGTTTTTTGAGGAGGGTTAAAGACTAATTGGCCGTATCATATCTATTAATGATCGATCATTACCTATTTTTTTGGATTACGTGTATTAAGGTTAAGTAACTTTGAATCCCATATCATAATAAAGTAGACTCATAACTAATCATTTTGATGAGGCTCATGAGTTCTTATGACGGTCACTATGAGTTCTCAAGAGAATATGTAATAAGTTTGAAGCTTGAATTTGAAGGCTTGAATTTCGAAAGCTTCTTTCTGTCCCTTTATGGGAGTTGAATCAACTCTCATCTTACCTCAATCAATTGATCAGGCTCAGGGAGTTTACTTTCTCCATTATGGATGTAGAATTCGATCTCGAGTCTCTGGTACATCTTGAACAAACGTCCGTATACGCTCTGACATCCCTAC
>QGOA01011894.1:0-16209 GCA_003313075.1 Termitomyces sp. MG16
TATTTTTATTTAAATAAATTTAAAAAAATCTGAAAATATTATTTTTAAATAGCCCTCTTGAAATACATCCCCTTTGCACTCAAAAACACCCCATGTGCTTCACAGGATCCTGAGAAAAATATGTTCTAAACCAAACATTTCAACTTACTTGCTATTTGGCTGCATATCTTCAATTTTCCCCCAATGTAACTGCTTGACTGCTAAAATCTATCGTCGAAACATGTTCCGTGCGTAACACAGTTATTTATTTTGTGTCCATCTGCTAATATGCCGTATCTTGTCCATTGATCCAGGGCCTGGTGAGACCTGTAATTCTTGTCTCTGTCTGAGACGACGAGAGTGTAATCTGTCTAGCACGAGGTGGCGCAGTGCAATGTACTTAGAATAAATATCAGTACAAAGGAATAAAATGAATATAACAAGAAATAATTGAGAGAAGGAAAAATATCGTACCTCATCATCATTGTCAGACATGGCGTTTGGGCAAGGTAAGGTGGCTTTCAGCAGCAACAAGGGTTGAGTTACCTACAATGACTCAAATTATAGATAATTAGAGGGAAAAAAATGATCAAAGAAAGAACCTCGAAACGTGCCTCGTTGTCCTCCAGGGTGGGCCCAATGCATGGCTATGCAAGCCGACTGGTGGGAGGGAAAGAATGTAATTAAAAGGTCTTGACAGTGAAGTAGAGAGAGCTCTTCAAACTGGGAAGAGGCCGCCGCACAAGGGTTGAGATGTAGTTTGGACATCGTGAAAGGGAGGCAGCGTTGAGATCGATGCCAAAAAATGTAAAACTGTGAAACTTTAGTAGATATGCAGAATTTTTCCAATAACTTATCCCATTGCATACCTCATGGCCGGAGCTGGGGCAGCGCATGCACACGCCACTGGCACAATGAGGGAGGAGCTGCCGCGTTCAGGCGATGGAAGGCATGTATGAGAGGTACTTTGATGTGCTGTGTGGGTTCGAGGGTCTCGCGGCACATGTATGTACTTCGCGGGCCAAACGCCGGCCGGCAGCTGGACAAGAAGGTCGTTGTGCTGATGGGGTCGGGTGTTTCCTCCTTGCATGCCTAGCGGGTGACCTGGACATATTGAAAGTCATATGTATCAATCACGCACATACGAGCACGAGTGCCGTGGCGGCGTCGCCTCATCAGCGGCAGATGGATATGATGGCGAAGCGGGCGCGTACATGTTGGCTCGCGTCTGGGATAAAGTCGTGATTTATGCGGCAGACCTGGGCAGACACGATTGTAACCTTGGTGAGAACGAATTTTATGAGGTACGTGCATGTGTGTATGTGGAGGTCATCAAGCTCATTTGGATTTTTTCCCCTCCTCTCCCTAATTGCTCGACGTCATACACAACGCCTGGCCTGTCAACTTCAACCGGAACCTTTCTTCATTCGAACCCCACGTGCACGAACTGGCCTACCTCATACAGCTCACCCTTTTAAGTGGGGGGCAGTGCTCCATGGGCTCTGCACCCACACGCATCCAATCTACCTCATCATTCGCCGTCGCGGGGCATTTCCCGGTCGGTAAACGCCCAGAGGCCCTTCGAAGTGCCCAAGACGTTCCTCGACACCGCGAATAGCATGGAATTCGGGTACCCTTAGGCAAAGTGGGTCTGCGAGCGTCTGCTGCTAGACGCCGTGGAGCTCGAACCACTGATGCAGGCATGCAGTGTGTGTATTGGGCAGATGACGGGTCCTGAAGGGTCCAGAGCGTAGAACGAGTCTGTGCATTTCCCAATCATCGTTCGTGCCTCGCAGCAGTTAGGCGTGCTCCCCGCGCTCCAGGGCGTAAGTCTTTCCCTCTCATGTGTTCATTAGCAAAAGAGCACTTACGAAATTTGTCGCCAGTCCTTAGCCTGGCTCCCAGTCAACCGAGCCGGGTCAATTCTCACGGAACTGCTCTTCTCACGAGGGTTTAAGCCATTCTACCACATGGAGAACCTGTCGCGGCAGTCATGGGAGGGGATCATGAGCAGACTGTCTGGGATCCTGGGCGCGCCGCTGCTCCTAGAACAATTCAGTGGCAAGGTGACAACTTACGGAAAGCCTGAGACTCTGGAATACATACTGTGTTTACAGTACGTTGCACATCTACGACAGCTGGGCTAGAGCTAGATGTTGCAAAGGGATCTCAGCTCTGCCGCGTGGCTGAGAATTGTGGATGGGTCATTGCTCTAAGTCTCCGCCAACCATGTCGGACGGTGTTAATCATAAGAGTGAATTCAGAAACTGTCTTTGTTGACGGATCCTTGTATAAGCGATTGGCGGCGACTTTTCAGCACGAGAACTTTTGTCGTCTATAATTATATGCAATCCCACGAATCCTTCTCTTGTTCTCTAGTGGAGCACCATATTGTCCTGTTTGTATACACTACGTGCTCCAGACCAGCATACTGGGCTGCCATAGGCAACTAATACGAACCAACGCGCGTAAGAACAATTGAATGCAAGAATCCATGGGAGAGCATTCCCAACAGCAATCTCCACTGTCTTTAAGCCTTGATGATTACGCAATGACTGAGGAGCAATTGCGCCAGCATGTCTAATCTGAGGACAAAATGTTGGCTTTAGACTTTTACAAACTATAAAATCCTCTTGTTATGGGACAACCGCTGACTCATCCTATCCAATGACACCGGTCGCAGTCAAGGAAGCTACTACCATGGCTGACACCCAGGCCTAGCAGAAACAGGTCATTAATCCTTTTTACTCTCCGCATATCGGAGACAACGGCGATAATAATTACAAGTTTGCAGAATTCAAGGCAAGCATTCTGTCAAAGGTACTGCTTGTTCCCCTGACGTACGGTGATGAGCCCGCGTTTTCAAAGATTGATTGGCCTCCTCTGACCGAAGTCCAAGCGACGGAACAAGTACGGTTTCTCTCCAAACGAAACTTACTCAGTGCCGCCCAGAAGATTAAACATCCGACCCCTGCAATCGGCACAGAGATTCTAGGTATCGACCTTAGGCAGATATATGATGACCAAAAGAATGAACTGTGAGCTTAAATCACCTTGCTCAAGCTTTGATTCCACAGCGATGATCAGAGCTCTTCTCGTCGCTGAACATTGCGCTATGTGTAATTTCTCCGTTATTGTTATGTCGCAGCATAGTATGGAACAATGTATATTTCGGTAGTAATATAGCACAATTTTATCTGAAGTTCGAAGTATGAGATAGATGTAAGAACATATTTTTAAAGTGGCTCACCTGAAGTTCGAAGTATGAGATAGTTCGAACTTCAGGTGACCGTTTCTGCTTTATATCATAAAGTGAAACATTTCGAACTTTATGGAATTTTTCCATATGTAATGAAATAGAATGAAATGTATAGTAAGTGGAACGCACGTCATAAACGAATCTATCTTGAACTGAAGTCATCCTCCGCAGTTAGACGTCATTTTTCTTCGACATGTTATTCACGCAGTACGTATTTCATTATCCCTGGAAAGTTTTCCGTGACCAGGAAATTAACATCTACCAACTTGATCTTGCGCCCCACTTTGGGCCACTTCGCAAGCATGCTACAACTCCAATTCCCAGGAACGGTCTTGAGGAAGTCAATGGTAAGCGTTTCTTCCCAAAGTAATTACGATACAACCTCATCTCTCATCTCCACTTGTCTAAAACAATGTTTCTCGTCATCCGGACCCTGCTGCCCTTTCTAAGCTAGAGCTCTGGCACAGTGACGTACGTCTTCTACTTGTATTCCGACCGCACTTGTTCATATAATCAAGATATGATGGCGATAACAGGTCGTGTATCAAATCCAGCCGCCAAGTGCGACCTTTGAAACTCATAACTGGGCCGGAAGTTGGCGGTGACACGTTGTAGAATTCTGAGGGATCCTCATCTACTCCAGAGGAAGGTTGTGGCACAAAAAAGTGCTGAATTGAAACATAATCCCACCTTGCAGCCTGAGAGTTATCAAGGGGTATATGTATTCATTCTCCTGTCTAACTCTAAGAAACATGATCCAATCCGCATTTGCAAACCCTGGCCTCGGGTATTCATCATACAATGTCGAATTGGTGGTTGTCGAGTCAAAAAGGCCATATATTCAGTCAAGCAAACAAGATAAGAACAAAAAAAATGGTATTCACAAATACAATGTCGGCGCGCCTTCTTGAGTGTTCATGAATTTAATAGGCGCTGGAGGGCAATGACTGTCATCCCACTACGCAGCCTCACCTTTTACAATGAGCCTATCACATGGCGCACCATCTCCAGAGGCTCTACACACACCCTCTCCTGTAACCCATGTGGGAACCAGCGCCTACGCCATCAGCTGTATCATCCCACCTCCCACCCGTCATGGAGTCCAACACTTCGGATAGTCCCCCAGCCATACCACGACCCCAGTCCTTGTCCCTGCATTCCTTCTTCACAAACGCCAATACGAGCACCTCCTGCGGAACCCACATCTCCCCAATTTTCTTCAGCACCCTCCTCACTCGTGTTCCCATCCCAACCTGCCAAGCTCGAGAACTTGGATGAAGGAACCAAAATCCGACAAGGCACAAGCAGGTAGAAGAGACCGCCGGCATCTGTGCCTGTGTTTATCGTTTCTTCTGTTCTTGTACTCACATTCGTACTGATTTGGCGCGCTTGTGGGGTCAAAGCCACGCTTGAGCTGGTGGGAGAGGATGAGTCGATAACGCTCTTAGACTTTGTCGAGCTCGTGCTCCATCGCTGCTCGTGTTCGTGTTCGTTCTTCAGTTCCCCCTGCATGACCACCGTATACTCATCCCTTCCCCGTTCTGCCATCGAAGGGAAACTCTAGAGAGGAAAAATAAAACTCAATGACAATTATTCACAGAGTAACCTGAAAATATTTCCTCTCCATGTCCTCATAACGTTGCCATATCCTAACTCTCCTGACGTTCTATAGCCGTACGTATACCACTCATATGGCTGCTCAAAGAACCCATTTCTGCCCACCATCACCGTTGCCCAGGTGAGCGTCCATTTGCTCCATCACCGTGTTCCGCAGTTTTTCTCATGTACTCGGCAGAGTAGTGATGGGTTCAAAGTATTGTCTAAGTCGTGGATCACTATTCTTTGAACGTATGGACATCTTCAGTTTCATTCAATATGTTTTGAATCTATTGGGTCGCCGCAGAATCATAATGAACTCGCTGATATAAGACGTTAGCAAATATAGTCTTCACAGTAAGCCGAGGGCAGTTCGTTTGTGACTCCGAGTCAGCTCACTAGAAATTCGTGGGCACTAGGAATCAATTCACTTAGTAGTGCAGTCCGTTACACTATTGAGCAGGTATGAACTCCGCCCTTCCTTTGTAAATGAGGTCATCTCATCTTCAGTGTAAAGAAGAGGGTTTGGCAGAAAAATTGAGGGACGGGAAGAATGAAGGCTGCAACATATCGGGCAGGATTCGCGTGAACAAAGTTATTGGAAACATTCCTCTTTCACCTGGCCGCTCTTTCCAAACAAGCTCTTGTAACATCTGTGAACTTGTTCCGATGACGGGTCGCGCCACGATTTCTCACATATAATCTATAATTTCGGATTTGAAGGTACGTCCTTCTTATGGCTTTATTCTCTATATTGACCTGTTGCATTAACATGCAGGTGATGATGAATACGACTATTGGAAGGCCGAAGATGGTGGGGCGATGAAGAACAGATTGGATATCACTGCAGACCCTACTCAAGGACGCGTAAGATCGTTCAAGGGAGTTTGGCTGCCTGATCTCATAGCACCACTGACCAACGAGGCACATTAGGTTGTGTCGACAAGATTTCATACAGCGGATGGACAGATTGTAGGAATCTTGCTCTTTGACGGTTCGTACGGATAATAACTCCAAAGGTCAATACACATCAATATAGCGCTGTCTCCTTTGAGCGAAACTTGGATGAGGGAAATCAGGGTGATACTCCACAGGTAACCCATGTTCAATATGGGGTCGATGGCGTTCCAGGTATCTCATATGGCAATGCAAAAGGTTGTCCTGTTGTATTCACCGATGAATTCAGGGGCATTCTTCAACTTTGAGATTTCTCTCGTCGTTCACTCGGACACACTGCAATCATTTGCTTACTTTCCTCATTATCGCTATACTCTGAATATTGGTCATTCCTGATGGAGCATAGTCGCTCTCTTAGGCTGTAATTGTTGCCAGGGCATAAGCGTAAGCATGGACATTGGGGCCGTCCTGAGTAGATCTGGACTGCAATCAGAATGTACTCGTTGAGGTCTGATGCCACACAACTCGCTCGGAGAGATGTCAATAACCTCTCCAAATGCTGAAGAAGTGTTCCGATTATGGTAACCTATGAGATGAAACTAAAATGTAATTCTAAGTGAAGAAAGCGAGGCAAAGAAGACACAATGCCCACCTTTAACTAACGACCTCATCTTTTCCATCAATTGATATTTGCCCCGTTTTCTTATCTGCTACACCAGCCTGTACAAAACGCCCCATTTCCATATTCCACGTGTGGTCCCGATGACAATCATCCTGAAGGCATTGAGAATGTTACTCCAGACCCAAGCGTCGACGCACGTGCTTACCTATACCCACCTTCCTTCTCTGTTGCTCTGCTGACACCCACAAGAAAAGCTGCACGCCCTGCGGTTGACGTGTCGCTTGCTCATCAAAACCTCTGACGAGTAAGCCACCAGCGTACACCAAACAGGTCAAGACACACTGCAAAGAACCCGACAAGCACACGATCACGCCTACATAGAGATGTATGCCAAGACTGGATGTCGCCTGCGCCAGAAGAGTTGGTTGTCGTGGTGATGGTGTCCTGATTTGTTTGGTGGCTCATAGGCCATCACTGTATATGCATTGTGTAGGAACGGGGCGGGCAGGTGCGTCGTGGTTGGGTGAATATAGAATCAAAGAATTGAATTATGCCAGTACAGTACAAAGGCTGGCGGTGTTGTCGTTCAAGGGTGGTGTAGTGAGGTTGAGAGGGAATACCTATGCCAATTACTCCATAGATACTGTTGGTAATGGCGTGCTCTGGAACGTGGCACAGTGCTACTGCTTCCAATCTGGACTAAACGTGGCTCCCCATTCACCCAAAAAGTAATCACACGCATGATTACATTGGAAAAAAAGTGCCGACAACACTGGTGTCATGGAAAAGATATGTATGCTCCAATTATTGAGTTGAGAGGCCAAGGCTAAGGATGCCGCTATACAAAAGCAGGCTCTCCAGGATTTATAAAAGTAAGATTAAGCTACAAGTTCACACAAAGATAATCAATAACGTGAAAACTTGTACAAAATCAGAAAGTATACGAGCAGAGTAACATATTGTTATGCAGAAGCAATTTAATGATGTCCATAGTCAGTTTAATAAAAAAGAGGGGGTGTATCATTGTACTATCAAGATGTAATCAAGATGTACTTATCTATGGCAAATGTTGAGTAGCTTTTTTTTCCCTTTTTCAAGCAGGTGGCTGATATAAGCAGGTGGATATGCAATCCATTTAGTCTTTCCTCAAAGCACCTTATTCCATGGTTGGAAATGATTTATGGTGCTCTCATGCAGTTTTGATTTGTAGCACAAGCAATTGACTTGTACTTTACTGATCACTATAGTGAATTTAGTTTTAACTTTGTTGTCATTGCTCTCAGCCACTTCACATTCTCATTTTACATGCTAATCAAACACATGCTTAGTTTTAAAAAGAGTGAATAGCTGTAGCTAAAGTTTTTGACAAAAAAAAATAAATTTATAATATAATATAAATGGCACTCAAAATGTGAGTGCCGATTTGCTTATCTAATAGTTTTAATTTGTTGATCAATATAAAACAAATAGAGAATACAAAAATTATTAATTAACAAAATGATCAGCATATTTCACTGTTATACCAAAGAGATCTGCTCACATCCTAGACTGCTAACTCAGGAACAAGAAGTACTCTGTTTTGAAAATACAAGACATCAGAAAATTTGCATTGTTCCTGGATTATCTCATGAACTACTGGGTAAATTCTTATGATCAAGGTATTTCTGGATAGCCCTGAAAAAACTGTTTTTTTTATCAATCCACAGGGCTGGCATATAATATAGTAGTTGCTGGAATATTCACAATTTATTGCTTAAAAAATCAACTTTTAGACCCCCTTGCTGATAGGTCCATAGATCTAGCAGATGCTATAATAATTCCTGAAAAGCTTATGTGACTTACTTGTTGACTAATAGATATTTAAAAATCTGCAAATAAAATCAATAGTTTCTAAATTATCTCAAAAAATACTAAGCAGAATTTCTTAATCAAAGTATCTCTAAATAGATTTTGGAGAATTTAATTAGCTTACAGGTCTGGCATATACTAGGGTAGATCTAAGATATGTACAATTTACTTCTAAATAAATCAACTGCCAAACTTCCATATTGATAGAGCTGTAGCAAAGGATACAGAAGTCATATGTCTTGATAGTTGGTTGTTTGGCAAGCAAAGTAGGTTTAGAAACATATTTTCTTGTTATAGCTAAGTAATCTGCTCAAATCTGAGTCTTCTAGCCCAGAAACAAAAAGTATACTATTTTGAAAATATAAAATGTTATAAATTTGCAATGTTCCTGTATTATCTCATGAACTACTGTGCAGAAATAAAGACGCAGGGTACCATTGGATAGCCCTTAAAAAACTGGACTTCTACCATCCCACAGGTCTAGCATATGTTATGATAGCCACTGTGATATTTTCAATTTATTATTTGAAAAATCAACTTTTACACCTCCTTATTGATTGGGCCATAGCAAAGGATCCAGAGGTCATGTGACTTGATGGCTGGTTGGTTGCCCAGCAGAATAGGTCTAGGAACATATTTCCTTGTTGGACCAAAGTGATCTGCTCAAATCCTAGTCTTTTATCCCAGGAACAAGGAGTATGCTATTTTAATAACATACACCAACAAAAATTTTCATTGTTCCTGGACTTTCTCATGAACACTGGGCAGAATTGGAAAATCAGGATATCATTGGATAGCCCTTGAAAAACTGGTTGGCAACCAACCTACAGGTCCAGCATATACCATAGTGGTTCTTGAAATATTCACAATTTAATGCTGCAAAAAATCAACTGTTAAGCCCCTTTATTGATGGGGCCATAGAGAAGGATCCAGAGGTCATGTGACTTAGTGGCAGGTTGGTTGCCCTGCAAAATAGGTCTAGGAACATAATTTCCTTTTGGACTAAAGTAATCTGCTCAAATCCTGGTCTTCTAGCCCAAGAACAAGGCGTAGCTTTGGCTGCCCAACGAGGAAAACAAGTAGTAACATACTCTCTTCTCTACCCCTGACTTAGCCGCAGGCACTGCCATGTGCTTGTGGAAACTCTCGGTCGAGTCCTTAGTAACTCGGATTGGTAGCGATGTTAGTACCACTGGCAGGATTTGACTGCTGGGGGGCCGACTGGCATCCAGGTGTAACCCTGGATGGGTAGACCGACAAGGGTTCGTCGACTTGTGCACCGGAGTGTGCCAAATCCGCCCTACCAGATTGTTTGGCCTTAGCTTGTGGGAACGCAATTGTCTATCCTCTGACAAAAGGGATTCCCCAGGGATTCCCCTGCCATGAAGTTGTGTCACCATTATTTTAGTGTGGGAAAAGAAGAGAAGTTGCAGGGCACAGGGCTCAGTGTTCCATCAGAAATTCTTCTGAGGGATTTTTGCTACTTGTCCACATGGACCAATAGCAATAACTGAGCACCCTAGGCTTACTCAGATGACGGTCAGGTGCCTTCCCAAGTACAGTAGTATTCCAGAAGGTTCTGGAACATTGCAAACAGGCCTGATGAGGCATATAAGCTGAAACAGGGAGGTGGGATTTCCCCCACTGTTGCCCTGCAACGTACTTCGCCAACTCGGTGTATAGTAACTCCACTGCCTCGCTTCGCTCAGCAGTGTCGCGCTCCCTAACCCTAACCATCCAACATAAGACCACCACAAAGATGTTTGGATGGTAGATATAGCGGTAGAGGATTGAGCGGTGGTTTCTTCTGGTGTGACCGGTGGTGAATTGATGACAGGAGTTGGCGTGATGATCGCAATCTCTGGTAAAGCTAAGTATCTGAGGACTAATTTGATTCAGTGGGGTCTGGACATGGTTCAGAGACTTCAAAGAGATGAGCTGCATCATGGCGGTCAAGGTTGTAACAACTGACTTGGTTTTGAATCTAGAACATCTTTGGGGAACCTTATCTATTGGAATCTTTGGCCGTCTCAGCAAGGGTATATTAAGAGAAAATCTGCTTGTCAAAGGATTAAGAGACGATAGCCTTGGTATGCCGGTGGGACTGTTGTTACTCAGGCTTGTGACCATGGCATGAGTTGCGATGGATGTTTGCCAAGAAGATAGTGGAGTAAATACAGGAATAGTTGGTATATCCTCGTCAATGGAAGATGGTGCAGAACTTATGCATTCAGGAGTGGGTTAGCGAGGTGAAGAGAACCAGGAGAGTTTGGAGTTTGGCTGATGTGGAATGGCTCGTGGCAGCAAAGAAATTGATGTAGGAGGCTGCGACGGTGGAAGCAGCATTGTTGCTGCATCAATTGGAGGTGTAGCATGCCTGTTCACTGCCAGTCCAGCTGGAGGCGGCGAGTTGGTTTTGCCTGCTACTTTTCTAATGGATGTACACTCAATTGATGTAACTGCACTTTGGTGCAACTTGTCAGCCTTGGCCCATCCTCTGGCTCTAGAGAGCGAGCCAAACCAAGACAGCGTGGGCGTTGGCGTGTTAGGGTAAAGAAGACTGTATTGGCTCGGAGGTGCTCATAATTGGAGAACTAGCTATTATGTTGATTGATGGCGCTGCAGCAACTGGCTCAGTCGGCACTGACGGCTGTGGCGCTTCCTGCAATGAGGAAAATGCATCGCCTAGATAATTCATAAGACATGCTTCATCATAAATCAGATAACATACCTTGGCTCGCTACATCCCTGCCATTTGTAATGGCCACAGATTGTTCAGCCAACGATGGCGCATCCTCTAAATAATACCTTGTAATTTGCTGAGCATTCATTATTATTTGAAGCAACACACCTTGACTATTTGTTTGTTATATCCCATCACTTCCGTGGCCAACCATAGCAGCTAATGTTTGCTCTTTGTTTTCTTCAGCGTCCAGTTCGTCCAATGAGAAAGTCTTAATCACAGGCAGATTCGGTTTAGCAGATGCCAATGGCGCACTGTGCTCTAGTTCCGCAAGGGGTTTTTCAATACCTACCCTTTTCTTGTCTCTTTGGTCCACTAACCGCATGCACTTGAACGTCTCACTCTGTCAAATAAGTGGGCGTCATCCACTTGCAAGAGAGGCTGGACTTGACTAACCAACATCAGATTGAAAGGTTTTGCAATCTGCCCGATCGTAGACGAGTAATTCAACATTGCAAAAGCCACCACAAATGCGATATGTCTCAATGGATCTTCTTCTTTCACTGCCGCATCCACTATGGAAATACGTCAGCGACACCATATCATCAAGAGCACATTAAAAGACTTACAGCATTCAGTAAACTCCATATCCTCCGCCATCCGCTGTACCATACTCGTTGGCTCATTGAAGAACACAGGAAAACTTATCTCCGTGAGATCCTTCCCTATACTAAGCTTCAACACACTCCACAAGCTCGTACTGGGTCTCTCCTTGGTCAAGTTCAAATGAGAACCAAGCTTGAGGTATCCGACTTAAGGAGCTGCAGGGATATTGAGTGGCGAGTTGCGGAAGAGAGACATTGATGACATGGTAGAGGGCGTGGCGGTAGTAGGAGTCAAGACAGGTTCAGGAGTCGATAGGGCAGATGGGACGACGAGGCCAGGTAGAGTACCCGATTCAATGGTGTCGAAAAATTCATTTTCATCATCTGTAAGTTCCCCTTCTTCATTGTCTACTGGAACTGCAGGTATCGTAATGGTAGGCAGATGGATCGATAAGGGACTAGCAATCTGATTTGGAATAGAGGCAACAGAGGTTGATGCTGGAGCGATATATGAACTCAAATAGGACATTGTCAATGTCGAATTAGACATGGAAGTGGTAGCCAGAACTGTAGACGGGGTCGTTGGCAACCCTGCCACATGGCTCGGAGCCTGGCTATCAACCTCTGCACCTTTCTTGTGCACAACCCCACTCTTAGGAGTGGCCAACGCCAGCAGTCTCCCTCTGATTGTGTTCCCAAATGCACCCTCACTCACATCAAAAAACTTACTTCCCCGCCTCCTACTTCTTGTGTGCAGCTCCCTCTCTAGCCCCTTGCCCTCTCTCACAACTGTTGCAAAACTCTCAGCCCAAACCGCTTGCCTCCTTTGTGTGCTTTGAGCCTGCGCACAACACCACGTGTCCTGCTCCTATGATATGTGCTCCAAGAGCATAGAGTGTGCGGTCTGTAGAGAGGAGAGGAGCATGGCAGCAGGTGAGGGTGTCGATGATGTGGTCTCTGGTGTCGGTAATGAAGTTGTCGAGGTGGATGTGGATGGAGACATCATGCTGGTACCGAGTGCTGAGACGAGCTGCAATGTGAGCTCCATCTGTGCCAGCACCGTGTTGCCTTGGAATTCGTACACGCTCTCGTGTGGTGGGTTGCATGAATTTTCTTCTCCACCACTACCCATCAAGGGTGCAGCGTCGTCGTCATCATACTTGTCCTCCGCAACGACCTCAGTCAGTTGGAAGTACTACTCCATGACAACAATTACCTACATGCAGACTAGCCAGCTTCCGAGCCATCCGTTGACCCAGTTGAGTTCACAGAAGATGATACTGATGAGTTGATACAATTATAGCAATTGAATGATATGGGATTCACGAATGCATCACAGAATATTCTGGCTCTCCTTGCGACGGATGGGAATGTACATGCAGCGGTGGATTACATGCTTGGTGGGGGTAGTTTGTAGAGTGGATCCAAGTTTAAGATTACAAGAGACACAAGAGACGGAATCTGAGATTTGTGGTGTGATCATTTTGTTTTGTGTCTTTTTCTAAAGAAAAAATAAACTTATCTCGATGTGACAAGCATATCATCTGCATTCCCCCACGCATCTTCCTCCCCTGTCCCTGTCGTGGATGCACCCCCTTCTCCCGCTCAGTCTCTCCAAGTCTCAGATCCACCAGCCCATGATCCTGCATGTACAGTTCCCACCGCACACTGTGCATCCGTCTCCTCATCCAAATAAAATTCTTTCTCTGGCCCAACACTGCCTCCCTCTCCAAACCCAAGCATCGACGTACATGCTTACCTATACCCACTTTCCTTCTCCGTTGCTCTGCTGACACCCACAAAAACAGCCACACACCCTGCGGTTGACGTGTTGCTCGCTCATCGGAACCTCTGATGGGTAAGCCACCAGCGCACACCAAACAGATCAAGACATAACGCAAAGAACCCGACAAGCAGAGTGAGCACGATCACGCCTACAGAGAGATGTCTGCCAAGGCTGGATGTCACCTGCGCTGGAAGAGTCGGTTGTCGTGGTGATTGTGTCTTGATTTGTTTGATGGCTTGTTCTAATGCCTTTTCTCCTGTTATAAAGCATTAATTGAAATACATCTTCCAGGTACTTACCAAGAGCTCACACTCATCTCCCAGTGCCAACTGACTCATGTGGAAGCATCAGAATTGGGTGTTGAGGGAACCAGATGCATTGTTTTAGAGCACAAGGTGTCTGGGTCAGGTCATCCTCAATCTAGTATTGTGGCTATGAGTCTCGATGTATTCAGTGTGGCTGATTAAGAGGTGTACAGAAGCGCTTGATTACTTGAAAAGAACCGTTCTGGTTAGACACAACAAAGATTTTGGTTTTGCTTCTAAGTATCCCTCGGGATTCAAGTCGATGAGAATAGAAGGGTATTTCAAGGGAATTTTGTTGTTTTGGGACTATAGGTCTGCTTTCTCAATTGGATATGGACCCACACAAGATGTATCCCTCAGACTACTTGTTGAGTTGGTCTCAGCAAGACGACGGAAAGAGCCTCAGGAATGTGAAATGCCAGTAAAGTCCATGCCTTCGAAGTTGCTGGAAGTAAATGCTTTACACAGTCCTTACTGGTGTCTCCACGCCAGAGGTGGAAGGAAGCGTTGAAATGAGTGTTGCTCTTGCCTTGATGTGACATTATTGTGGCGTCATTGGAGATGGAAGATAGGAAATTATTTGGCCAATTGGTTTATGAGCGACCCTTGCGGATTCAATTTTGAGTGCGCAGTTAATATACTTGGTCTGCTTCTGATGGGCCTGAATTTCATTATGATTGCCCATTTTACTCAGAATGATATGGACGCCTATGAGCTTGCCACACTTTCTCACTTGACTCGGCCCGGTCATATAATACTCCAAGGACCTGCCTTGATTTTCCGATATGAAACAAAGAACCTCATTAGACTACAAGAGAAAGTACAACCAACAGGGCCATGGGAATAATAAATGTCCTTTTTAATACACTCCACATTTTATGTCAGCATAAACCCGCTAAAATCCAGAAGCGAATCGTCAAGCGACATCTTGTGCACCACGAGCGCCTCGACAATGACCCAAACCCAGGTTCAACCACTACTCACGCGACCCTGCCGCAAAGCCTCTCACTTGTCGACAAGCATGTGACCACAAATGTGAGGGTAAACGACGTGCACGTATTGCATATGCTACATCTGGCACAATCTCCCCTACTGCCCCCTCTTCTGACACCTCATTCCCCTCCCCATCTCCTTCCCCTGGCCCTATACCTTTCACCGGTGACAAACACACACATGACACCACCCCCGAAGAAACTTCCACTCTCGTCTCGGACCTCGCAGCGCCCCGCATATCACTCGACGACTCACCCAACACCCAACAATTTGTCAACAAGTCTGACGACACATTCCTTTCTGGTCCAGTTGGCGATGACCAAGGAGATGAAGATGTATTTGTATCTCCGTCTGCGACGGCCATACACACTAATGTGGCTCCTGACCTGCCTCAAGGTCACAGGAGCTGGCTGAAGTGGATACATCATCGGTTATGTGTTTGATCTTCTTGAGATCCTTGGTTTTGGTGGGCCCGACGTAGTGGGCGTTGCCGTGGAGTTGCATGCGGGCACACATGGGACGCGGCTTGACTACGGAGGCGATCTCGAGGTCGATGATGATGGAGGATGGAGGAACCTTGGGGTCCATTGGGAAAACAGGGGCTGGGGAAGATGCACGGGGTCTACCGTCTTTGTCGAGGACGATGGTGGATGCCATGGCGTCATAGTCTTTGTTGACGTTGAAATCTGTCGTAGATGTCGACTGTGACGTCTCAGTAGATGCATAGGTGGCAGAGTCACTTTCAGAACCTGGACGGGCGAGACGGCATTTACGCTGCCTATTCCATTTGTTAGTTTGGGATGCAGCGAGTCCGGCCATTGCTGCAGGGACTTCGATCTCTTTGACGATGATGACACTGGCGCCAATCTCGCTGGCCATCATCTCAAGCATCTCTAGACTCTGTTTGAGCTCTGCACAAGGGAGGCTGACGAGTGCACCGGAGTCAGTGACACTGAGCTCATAATATGCTTGTCCGCCACCCTCGAGAAGACGCCATTTGAGCTGGGTGACGAGGCCAGCAAATCAGGCGGGAGAGGGTGAGAGAAGCTGGAGCTTGTACTCAACGTTGCCCTCCTTGTTCTCGGGGACAAGCCAGGGGAGATTGTTTTGAGAGCGATGAGTGAGGGATGTGGAGGGCTCGGGCAGGGTGGCAATGAGAGAGTCCCAGGGGCTGGGAACACGCAGGCTTTCAGATTCTGACTCTCTAAGCTGGTAGTTTATAGAGATATTCAAGGGATCATGGCACGTTGTCGTCTTACAATTGATCCATAGGTCGTGGTTAATGTAACAGTGTCAAATATCAATAGACCCTAGCCTTCTTCTCCTACACAAATGACAATACCAGCACCTCCCGCAGAACCATTGTATTTGCCATTTGTCTCATCTTTACGAAGCCCCAAACTATGTCCATCACGCATGGCAACCAGCCGCCAAGACACCTCACCCAGCTCACCCATTTCATCGATGTCGGTAGAGCGGTTCCCTTGTGAAAAGTGCGGAAAACCCTTCTCTTAGTCCCATGACCGCAAGCGCCCACCATGAGACCCAACAACTTTCATCACCCGTAATCCACCATTGTCTTTATTGCAAGAAGGAGTTTAGCAGGTTGTCACGACCCCTCCCCTCCGGGCCCACC
>QGOA01011906.1:0-24744 GCA_003313075.1 Termitomyces sp. MG16
GCTCTGCATGATCGAACCATGCAGCTCCTGATGAAGGAGCCTAGGTACCAAGAACTCATCAACCCGATGCAGGGCCCTGACGACCTCACTCTTGTCGAGCGACGACACATTCCAGGGTGCTTTTTGCGCACAAAAGACGATGGCACCACGGCGTTGCGCGTAATGCGCGCTCAGGATCCAGCCACCCCATTCGACCTTGACCAACTGGTGCAGTACGCGCTGGTCTTTGGCTGACCTGGGTTGGAAAATACCTATCAAGGTATCGCCGTGGATCATGCCTATTGCATGCACTGGCGGACCCTCTTTGGGTTCGCCTTATGTCGAGCATTGTGCGCTAACAGCACAGCCAAGCCGGTGATCGTACGGCGCATGACCCTCGTTGTGGCCCGTCCAGGGCTTTATCGAGAGGCGATTGCCTCGTATGATGCCATGTTCCCTGAGCAGCCATTTGAGCCCCAACGTGGGCCGCAGCTCAAAATTCACCAAGTTCACGTGCCCGACGACCATGCATGGAACTTCTCTGACGATGACGCGTTACGTGTCCTTTTACACAACCGGATTCCGCTGGAATGGGTGGACCACGCATACACGTACGGCGTAGTCTTCCTGGAACAGCAGTTTCATTCCCCCACAATGTCTATGGACATCTTTAAGCAGGTCGATGACGAGCGCATGGAGCGCCTCTCCAAGTATGGCACCCCTGCCGCAATCCTGCAATGGGATGGATGGCGGGAGATGACTGAAGACGATCACTATCGTCTGATGTTTAAGCACCACGAGGAGAGCAAGCTCCCGGAAAACCCTGAGGCCAACGGCCTCTATTACTTGATTGGCATGGACCCGAATCGGGTCAACCTCCTAAAACGCTTGGCAGCGCATGACCTGCCACATGGACCCAGGCCGGGTCAATCTCCTGTCACGCACGGCAGAGCAGGGTACGCTTACCACCACCGCTTCAGCGATTAACGTCACACTAACAGAGCCTATGGTGGTAGACATGCCTGCAGTCGAGGGGCCTATAACCCTACCGAGGACGGAATCGGCGCCTCCCCCTCCTGCAATTAACATCGCACTGGAGGAGGAGGCAATGGTGACTGAGACGGGCGCTGTCGCGGGAGCATCGTCATCCGGGTCCTAGACCCTTGTATACATTATTGTGTATGTACCTCTGAGTATTTAACTCGAGCCATTTCAGCTGATACGCACTCTAGAGTCGTGTGTAGATACAGCGGACCCAGAGGAGGGGTCATTCTTTTTTGTTTTCTATATTTTTTTTTATATACATACCATTGGCTATCTACTGTTGGCGCCCCCTGCACCCGTGTCTGATAAGGACTGCTTTCTATTGTGTCCGGCCGACACATCTCCATTGCGCATGAGTGCTAACGCCTTGCAGCCACGCCATATGCATGCATTCATCCGTTGTTGCACTACCGTGCATCTTTCATCTTGCTCTACCTCCCTTTCTCAAGACCGAGTATTCGGTCTCATTGGGGGGTATGTAACGGAGTCATCCGTATTCTCATCAGCGTCAACGACACTATAATCAATTAGTAGAGTATTACATAAGACAACATCTTGTTTTCACTCTAAGTACTAGTCAATCCGATACTGCGGTCTGATTTAGCACTTGTGTGATACACACAAGATAGTTCTAACCCGTAACTCCGGTTACATAAACATAGTGAAATAAAAGAATAAAATAAAACAAAAGGGATGTTCTTGGCCTGGTATAGATGCATCTCCTCTAATAACACATCTTGCACCTATGGCAGGCATTACACAGCTTAGTTATTGCTAAGCCTCTAGTTTTCTTGCTGCACTCCTTGCCACACTTAACTCATATCTCTTCCCTTTTCCATCTAGGTGCATCTACTTGTGAGCACACTTTTTCTACCGCATATTCCTTGCTGACTTTCCTTACCAACACTCACCTTTTCTTGTCATTTGATTTGTGATTTGTTTCCAACTTGTTCTCTGAGACCTGCCCAGGACTCCCTCAAAACACTTAGCATGCCCAATGCATATTTATTTAGTCAGTAGCCATAAACCATGTCTGCTACTGATCAACCTTTGGGTGTCATCAAGAGACATGCTGATGTGGAGGTGCAAAAAAGGATTCAATCTGGATAGAAGAGGCATTCAATGTGGAGATATGGTTTGATATGTTGGAAAAGGTGGTAGGGAAGGAGAGGAAGATTGAAGAAGGAGATGTGATCACCTTTAGATAAGTCTCTGCTAGCATCTGTTGATTTCTTCAGAGCAAAAGAACATTGGGATGGAAGGGAGAGTAACATGGTAGAACTGAAAATAAGGCAGCAAGCCAATTGAGAACTGTTGTTCAATCAGTTGAAAGAGAAGTGGAAGGGAAAGAAAGGATTTTGTATGTAAATTGAATAAAATATGTATTAGTAAAGGTGAAAAATCTGATGTCAGCAATAGTACAAATATGTTGGTAGAAGGTAAAAGAAGATTGTATTTATAAAGTGCTGATATTGCAATTGCCAAGGGTTCAGGATTTATGAGGCAAGATAGGCCAAGATAAAAGGAGTGGGGAGAGCACAGTGGGAATTATATACAAGTTATATGAGCATGTCCAGTCAGAGAGTGTAATTTTGGCCATTTTTGAGAAAAGGGAGAAAACATGGTTGAGGTCTTGTTGTAAGCTATTCAGAGCAGCAGATGAGTTGAGATTAGCAATTGATGGGATTCCAATGCCATAGAAGGATGAAGGAAGATTAAGGATTGTAGATTGGAAGTGGAAAGAGAAGCCAAGATATAAGTGGATTTTTATTGCAAGCATGTAATCAAGTTTTTGAGCATGGGCAGGGGACAGGGGTTGCAAATCAAGATATGGGTGAATTACTTGAGATAGGACAGTAATGGGAAAGGGTTTTTGAAAATAGGGAAACACAAAGGAGTATATAAAACTTTTGACATGGAGAAATTGGAGGTCAGGCCAATTAATAGGAACCTTGAAAAACATAATGTGGTCTTGGACAATTTTCACTGAGTTCTACTCAGTATTCATACTTGCTGGGTTATTTTGGGATATGGAGAGAATCAGGGACAAGGTTTGGCCAGCAGGAGCAAAGTTGGTGTTGAAGATGTATAAGGTGGATTTTTCCCATGCCATTTCCCATCTATATGTTGTTTGAAAGACATCTGTGAGTCTGGCATTCCAGCAAAGGTTAGGCCAGAATCTGTCAAGTAGTAAGGAATATTTATGGCTTCTATCATAGAAGGTGAGATTGTTAGGTTATCTTTGAGGGTGTGAGGTCATCCAATGTGCCATTGGTGGGTTTCAATCCTTAGAAATGAGTTAGAAGATGAAATATTATTAATACAGTGGTTTAGAAGGCTTGTAGTCAGTGTGCATTTTACTGGGAAAAGAGATCCTTCTTGCTTGGTTACTCCATCAACAGCAAATGGATCTGTAAATCTATATACTGTTTTTACTTCATAAGGAATGTGTGATTGAGCAGAGCAGTCTAGATAAATTATTGAAGGAGGGAGATGATAAGCTATGATTGCATCATAGAAGCCCTGTGGCTTCAGCATATTTAACCCCTTTCACTGATAACATTGAAAAATGAACAAAGGTGGCCACGACATCAGGGCCACCATAGCCAGTTTGCTTGCTTTGTGTGAACACACACATATATATACTCAGTATCATAGACCGCACTCTCAGTTTTGTTTACATGATCTGAGGGTGCATTACTTATCCACATATTCTATTCACAACATACTGACCAAGTACCTAGATATACACTTACATGTATTTTGTCTAGGTATTGGTCACACCTGGGATATTTGCTGCTGCTGCATATAGATTCCAACAAAGTCTGGATCTGTGCTATGAGAGATGTCAGGTCTTGTTGTTGTACTCTGGATTGGGTTGTGACCTGAGAAGCTGGAATTATTGACTTCTTGGTAAGGTATGGGAGAAGTGTTTGGTTGAGCTATGTAAAAGGCAAGTTGGCACAGGGAACTCCTCATTTCTTCCTTTTTTCACTTCCTATTCCTTCACTCTCCTTTCATTCATTTCCTTATTTCTTCTATCATTCTCTTATTTTGCTGTTTCTATTCTCTCAACACTATCTGTTAGTACTACTTTCAGCCTTTGAGGTGCTTTGGTTCCTTAGCTATCATTCAGACAAGTGTGGGCCCTTCAGCACTGCTTCCAGACTGCTTATATAAGCCGGAGTTTGCCTTTCTGACTTCCAAAGTCCGGAGTTTTCCTGCCTTGTTTGTACAGTTGTTTATTTAGGCAATTTTTGAGTTTTTAAGGTTTTGTTGTACTGTACAGTTGTTTTCCATGCTTCAGAGGCCCCAGAAGCATCCAACCTGGCATAGGGAATCCCTAGACTTGTTCTCTTTGGATCTCCCTCTGCCAGGTGAGTAGTTATTATGATATTGTCAGTATATACTCTAATACACTTTGGATCTCCCTCTGCCAGCTGTGTGACTGAGCCACAGCCTCTAGAGGTCACCCTTACATTATTTCTCTGTAATTTGTGAGTAAAGTTGGAGGCCCCCTTTTGTGAATGGTAGTCATTGAGACTAGTTTTATAGATTCAGGAAAATGAGCTGATGAAAGAATATAATTTAGTAGTCTTTGAATTCCTGATAAAGCAAAATCTGATCAAGACTGTAATCACTATTTCTCTCGACCATCTGGTCCTGGGGCAGGGTGCTTATTCCCCTTCTTTAAGAGGAGCTAAGTGTTGTGCAGAGTTAATAAAATGGACCACTGGAAGGGATCCTGGTCAATGCTGTGTGCAAGGGTTTCAATGGTGGAAGTAGAGATCCATGGCTTTTCCAATAGAGAACAAGTACATCATTTATATAAGTTGGTGAAGTACCTGACCATTTTGTTACAGATATTTTCTTTAATAGTTTTCAGGTTGCTAAAGAGGTGTTTTGTTTTGGAAGTCAGTGCTAAAGGCAGTGGAGAAAATGAGGAGAGAAAGGAATTTTATTGACTGGCTATGGAGTATAAAGTTTGTTATTGCTCCATGTTGCCTTTTCATTTTGTCCCCCATGATTTTCTTTTCTTCCTGATATCAAGCCCTTGCAAGGTATTTGCAAATAAATGTCAAGAATTTAAATATTGATTCATCTGAAAGATCCTGGAGAGAAGCATTATAAAATGCTCTCTATAAGGAGGTAACCTATTTGCCTGTAGAGAGGGGGACTCCTCTTTTAAGAGCTGAGATGACATGATTGACCTGATGAGTTGCTGAGACAGCTTGTTGGATTTTGGGGCTGGTGATCTTTCTTGAGGTGTTAGATGTTGAGTAATGAGACTAGGTCCTTTCCACCATCATCTGTACCAGTGTCTGCCATCTCACTCCTTCAGACCTGCTTGCCCTCATTCACATCCACCCAGTACACCTCACCTATCCTCACTTTGTAACCCTCAGGCTGTTCCATCAGTATAGGGACCTGTGTGTAAGGGTGACCTCTAGAGGCTGTGGCTCAGTCACACAGCTGGCAGAGGGAGATCCAAAGTGTATTAGAGTATGTACTGACAATATCATAATAACTACTCACCTGGCAGAGGGAGATCCAAAGGGAACAAGTCTAGAGATTCCCTATGCCAGGTTGGATGCTTCTGGGGCTCCTGAAGCATGGGAAACAACTGTACAGTACAACAAAACTCAAAAATTTACTAACCAAACAACTGTGCAAACAAGGCAGGAAAACTCCGGACTTTAGAAGTCAGAAAGGCAAACTCTGGCTTATATAAGCAGTCTGGAAGTGGTGCTGAAGGGCCCACACTTGTCTGAATGGTAGCTAAAGAACCAGAGCATCTCAAGGGCTGAGAGTAGTACTAACAGATAGTGTTGAAAGAATAGAAACAGTAAAATGAAATAATGTCAGAAGAAATAAGAGAATGAATGAAAGGAGAGTGAAGAGATAAGGAGTGAGAAAAGGAAGAAATGAGGAGTCCCCTGACACTGTGTCAGTGCATTGAGGTAAGCACTTGTGTAATTGACCTGCCAGATCTCATAATCTTTCATGGTGCCGACCACCAGATTCATTTGGAGTGACTTGTACTTGACAACTAACACATATGTTGCAAAGTAGTTGACTCCAGAGATCTGCAAAAAACCCTTTGCGACCAGCCTGGCTTTTCTCCCCACAATCCTGCCATCTACATCATATTTTATTGCATACACCCACCTGTTCTTCATGGTTCTGGCACTGTCAGGTCTCTCCACAAGTCTCCACACTTTGTGCTCCTGCATCCTCACCATTTCCTGGTCCATGGGGCTGTGCCAGAGGTCAGTGCAGCACATGGCCTCTGAGTAGGACTTTAGAACCCACATTTCATCAGGTCGGTAGTCCTCATTGACAAGGCACCAGGCATGCTCACATAGGTCTCTTCCTCACTCTCAGGGCCATCATTCTCAAGGGCAATCAGGTTGATGACAAGCAGCAAGGTGACTCTATCCAGGGCGTTCACTGCCAATTGGGTGGATCTGTGGGGTTTAGCAGGAGTTATTGGAGTAGAGGCTGTATACATCAGGGCATCCACCATGGGTGCCAACAGCAGCAGCAACAAGGTGGGGGTAGGGTCATTATCACTGCATCATCCACAGGGACATCAAAAACCTCATACAAGTTGGCTACACTATCACCCCTGCTATCAGAGAGTGTATGGTGTCTGAGCTCCTCCTCAAATACTATGTTGTGAGACCAAAAAAATCTGCCAGTGGAGCGTCAAAATACCCAACAAGCATGCAATGTATTGACCATGGATCCAGTTTGCTACCCCCATTCTTGCAGAGCACTTTTGCATATGCAATACACCCAAAGGGCCAAAGGTAGGAGACATGGGGCTTGGTACCAGTACATATTTCATATGGGGTTCATCCTGGGTGTTCTGAGCTTAGGACAAGATCCAGAACATGCACTGCTGTAGATGCCACCTCACCCCAATAATGCACAGGTAGGCAAGAGTCACTAAGCATACTCCTGGCAAGGTCAAGGATTGTTCTGTTCCTCTGTTTGACTACACCATTCATAGTCAAAGAGTGCAGAGGCATTGTCTCATGCTTGATTCTGTGCCATTGACAATACATGCCCCATAGTTTGTTGTTAAACTCCTTCCCCCCATTAGTATGGACACACTTCACATGGAATCCAAGCTGGGTCTCCACCCTCACATCAAAAGCCTCCAAACAAGCCAAAGTACTCTCCTTAGTCTTGTGCATGAGGAACCAGACTTTGCAGTCCATCCCCACCTGGTCAGTCACAACCAACATCAACATCTGACCACCCATTGTTGGGACTTGAGCTGGACCCCACAAGTCAAACATGACCCACTCATAGGGTGCTGACTCCAGAACCACTACCACATCAAAAGCGCGACAAGACTGCTTGCCCATAATGCAGTCTTCACACTTGCTATTGGTAGATATTGATGTAACAACAAGCTCATTGACTGTTTCTTGTCATAGTGCCAAGTCTTGAGGTCAGTCAAGTGGTTCAGCAAGCATGTGGCAAGGGTGTGGGGTGGTGGCAAGACAAATTCAATGATAAACATAGTACCAGATATAGGGCACTGCATGAATGGCTGACCATCGGGTGCATAGAGCATAGTGCCATCACTATTGATCCTAAGGCATACACTCTTGTGGACAAGTCAACTGATAGACACCAAGTTGTGATCAAGGTCAGGGGCATGCAGGGCATTGTAAAATGTGATCTCTAACCTCTCCCCCAAACTTTACCCACTTTTTGATATGCCTGCAACTCAAGATGTCAAATAAACCTTTCGCAGCAAAACCAGTCTTACACAAGTCATCAGGGGGTCCATACATGACAAAATCATTGTGGTTAGTGAAGAAGTGTTGGCTCACCATGTATGTGTGCCATCATTGATCAGAGCCAAAAATGCAAGGCACCTTAGGCTCAATGCATTGTTAGCTGACATCACTGCAAAGTTGGCCTGAGAGGCAGTGGTGCTCTGGATCATAGAAGTAACTGCCACAGTGGAGGCATTGCTGTTGCCTCCCCCACACGTCTTCTTCCACCAATCTGAATACTGTCCCTCAAGCCCACCACCCTTCCTAAAACACTTGTCTATTGTGTGACCAGTGTGTCCACAATTTAGATTGAAACAAACACTCCTGTCCTTGGGGTTATGGCTGGCCTAAGTTACTAACACCTGAGCAGACTATGCAGGGGCCATGGTGGCCGCACCATGGAGCAAGACATGCATCATCAGTCTTACAATCACACTTACTGATGTAGTCTTGTTAAGCAATGAGCCAGTGATTGCCACCTATGAGCTAGGCATAGACTTAATGATGTATGCACAAAAATGCTTGTTATCAATACCAGCACCCTAGTTGTTGGCTTTTGACCATGCAGTCCATAGGGCTTTGAAGTGAGCCTTGATGCTTGTGCTATCCACGTACTTGATAGAACTGAGCTCTTCCTCTGCATGGATAAGGCCTAGGTCAGACTTCATATTATGCAGGACTGTCAAAGAGCCCCAGGCATCTGCTGCTGAGCCATTCATCCTGACCCCAGCACTGATCAGGTTGATGACATTCAGGGTAATCATGCTATGCATAAATATGTTGCATTGCATCTATTCATCTAGGGTTGGGGTGGTTGCACCCCACTGGTGGCAGTTGCCATAGCCACAGCAAGCATCTTTGTCTCAGGCTTCACTATGTTACCGTTGAGATATTCCAACAGGCCATGCCCACAGGCAGCCTCAGTGATTATCATTTTGAAGGCTACCCAATTGGAGCCATCAAATTTCTCCTCTATAGGTAGGAGAAACAAAGGGGAGTTCTGGGTCATGGGTCATGGTCTGGGTCTGGATTCAGGGGTGTTAGAAAAAAAAATTGGTGTCGCTTCACTGAGTGGCATGGGATCTATAACCTGTTGATAACAGTGACTGTAATTTATGTTAATATATACTTCTAGACTCATAAAGTTAAATGGCACATACCTCAGTTGATGTATAAATGACTGGGATATATCCAATCTTTGAATCCAATTCTATATTCTTGACTGTATAGTTTTTTCCAATCATCCTCCCCTGCAACACACTGCTTACATGCTACCATGATCCCTCTCCAACAGTGATGCTAAGCAAATACTCACTCTCCTGCACAATTGCCCACCAATATGACAAATAAACAGATTACTATGTTGAATAACCCACCCTCAGAAACCTACCCTCCCAAAGAGTATCCAGACACAGAAATGGTTTCTCCCCACAATGAGGACACAACAGTGGCACAACAGCCAACCCAGATAATAGATGAAGCCTTTCCTCTCCTACAAGCAAAGGAACAGATCACAAGAGAACTAGCCACAAAATCAGATACTGGAAGAATAAGGCTTGTTTTTGGGGGAAGTTGACAGAAAGATCATGAAATTATGAAATGCCTGCAGCCCCTGAGCCCTATGAAGGACAGAACACCAAAAAGGCATACATCCAAAGCAGACACTCAGTGGGCTCTCCAGAGCACCTTGAAGCCAGAAATGTCCCATCTATCCTTCACATCTGGCCTGAGGCCCCAAAACTCTTTTGTTTGTGAGGACTAGATATCAAACAAAGAAGGTACTCATAGAACATTCCTGAGGTTTGATTTTGGTGGATACCAGACAGGAGTCACCTCTAATGAGGTGGATAAAAACCCTAATGGGAGGGAAATTTGCATACAAAGGGACTCCATGGAAATTGACAACAAATATTTAGACCAAAGCAATATAGTGGTTGCCAATAACAAGTAGGATGAAATTCTGTGCAATTCCTTGCTGACTTATTAGTCAACTAGTACCCTATTTCACTTCAACAGCTCTTGTTCTAGAATTAACCAGCTAAATCCTACCTCATCACATGCAGGAGCAAGGCCACAGAGAAGACTCTTCTTTCCATTCATAATATCCTCCTCACCATCACAAATTGCATTGGAAAGAGGCCATTAATGAGAGTATTCACAGAGATACTAAGAGTGAGGATCACATCACTACAGACTCTGCCAACCTACAAAGAATTACAACTCCAAACAGAAGATGGGCTAAGATTCACTTGGATGCAAACTTACTTGACAACATCACCCCATCCCCAGTTGCCACTTGGAAAAAAATCACAACAGGCAAGCTCTGGGCTAGGATCTTCAGAGGTAAATATGAGACAAACTCATATAGAGACATTACAATGATATGTCATATATTGTAGGAGAGATTGCTGTAATGGAGCATCACACGTGTACTAGCATCAACAATGCTATATGTGTTCAGTAGAATATTATGTAAGAGAACATCTTGTATTCACTCTAGTTCTAGTCAATCTGATACTGCGGTCTGATTCAGCACTGTGTGATACATACAAGATCATTCTAGCTCATAACCAACGGTTACATTTTTTTGAATCTTCTGCTATCTTTAAATTCTAGGCTTGTTACCAACTAGGCAACTCATCACCAAAACCTCTTGATTTCTGTTGGCATCACGTCGAAAACATGCTTCCATAACTGGCTCTCTTGATCCAGACCTCCTGTTCCCAGCATCAGATACAGGTGATCCACCTGTGTCTCAAGCTGCTTGGATGCAACCTGTGTCTACTTACCAGCCCCTGCCAAAGCGGGATGAAAAGTTACCTCGCGATGTTAGCATGAGCTTTGGAATGCCAGGTAGGCTATTGGTGTCATGGATGATATCCATTGTATGGCCTGGTGGCAAACCAGGGGAGAGATCCATGGTCTCAGGAGTGTCACTACCAGTGAGCCAAATGCCCTCACTGATGTACCTGGTGTTGCCTGAGAGCTCATCAGCTCAGTCCAAAGGTCAACCAGACCTCACCTAGTACTCAGAAATGGTGCAAGGCAGTGCCTTTATGCATAGCACCCCATTCTGGACTGCACTGACTGACCAGCATTTGGAGTATGTGGCGGATGCTACCACTGAACCAGGACAATCGTTGTCAATGACACAAGGACAGAAGCAAGGACCAACAATACTGGTCAGTAGGGAGGACAACAATGTTGTATAAACAGGAAAGGCACCATTGGCGCCTAGACCTCAGGAGTGGCAGGGAGTAGTTGGCAAACAGCCGCAGGTGAGGCATGAAGGCCTCAGGAGAGTTCTGGACTTAGAGTCCAAACTGGAGTCCTCAGATGATGAGGAAAGTAAGAGGTCACATTTGACCCTATCTATCTAGTTATAGCTGGTATTGGACCAATATCCATTGGTTGCAAAGAAATTGATGCAAAAGCATCTGCAGCTTTACATAGTAAAGCATCTACAGTTAATGGCTGCTAGGAGCCATGATGTACCTTGTGCAAATTTGACTGAATATATCAAACTATTTGTGTGCATCTTCAAACTTGAAGTGGTGGAATACCTCAAGCGCAAAGTGGTGTGAGGGTCAGCTGTCTCAACAGCCACTCCAGCTGATTCAGTGGAATGCAAAATGAGTGTGCATTGATGAGCGCCATTGATTGCGGATGCAATGGAATTGCTGAATGTGCCTTGTCAGGCTAATGAGTCCCAGCAAGACTATGCCAGGCATCAGAACACTGCAAACTGTCAACGCAACATTAGTGGCATGCCTCAGCAGGCATTATCTGAAGTTGAGACTGTGACAATGACTCCAGCAGAGCCAGAGGCAACACCTGCTGTGCAAGAGGTCAAGACACCTTGAAAGCAGGTCACTATCAAAGAAGAAGTGGACAAAGTCCACATTCTTGAGGAACAAACATAACCACAACACGTCCACCTGGTGGACAACTGGAATAAACGTGTCAATTACCAAAGGATGTGCAACCAGGACTTGCACAATCATGGTGAGTTATTAATGGACAACCAGGGGGTAGCCTTTGAAGGGTGTGAAGGTGTAATGCCTGTCAATGATATGCAGTGACAATTTGCTGCTCAAACTGCTGAACTGGACAGAGATCTGGAAGGTAGTGATGATAGTGGTGATCACTATGACAGGAGGGAGCTGAATTATTGTAATAATGATGGTGGGGGTTGTGATCATAGACAGAATGATCAAGACAATCATAATCGTTGTAATGGTGGCAGGCATGCTGGTGAATCACCAGCGGAGTGAGAGGTGAGGCAACAGCCTATTCCATGGCCAGACAGAACAGCCAATGAACACCTGTTTTGCAGTCCCCAGGCATTTTCAATGCCCACACCTCATGATTTGTGTGAAACTACGCCAGGAATGAATGAGGCAGTCAGGATCCATATGGATCATATGCATGACCGCCTTACTCATTTGGTGGATGATTCTCTGGGAGTCAGGTTTAAATTCCCTGCTGAGGTAAGTCTTCGCAAATCTGATGGTAAGCACATATGTGCATATGCTGGAGGGCATAGGTTCTCCTAGTTGGAGGACTGGGCCATGGACGTCTGCTACCACCTGGCAGCCTGCTGCTATGGTGGAGACAACATGGACCAAGAAAGAATATTTGTGCTGCATGAATTTATGGAGGGAGAGGCTCAGAATTGGTTCCGCCGCCATGTCCTTCACATTAATCGCAACAAATTGAATTGGACGTTTAAAGAGGTTCTGATAGGACTGTATAATTGCTTCATCAATGCTGCAACAATGCAGGAAGCTTGGGATGCCTTTAAAAAGGCAGTGTATGATGCTAAAACTGGCATCCAGACATTTTATGATGACCTGGTGGGTCATGCACAGAATATGGCCATCTATCCAGACAAATATACAATTTGCAAGACATTTCTGGATGGAATACCTGCAGATATAAGGAGAGCATTGATACACAATAACAATTTGTCTCTGGAAGTCAATACTGTGACTGAATTCTTGGTGTATGCCATTTGTTATGAGCAGTCAACACAGACTGCAAATCATTATGAACAGCGTAGCTCACACTGAGGACATGTGAACTGTCAGACAGTGAAGGTGGGAACCTTCCTGGCCAAACAGTTGGAGATGGAGAACGATCACAATCCACAATTTGTTGTCTGCAAGACAATTCTTGGAGGCCAACAGCCTCAATCAAAGCCTGCTGGATATGTGCCAGCAAAAGATGGCCAACCCTTTTCAGATCAAAACCAAGTAGCAGCTAGAAGGGGTGTAGCACCTGCAATGTGCATGGTGAGCAAACCCACTGGAGTTTCTGGAGTGGCTCAGAGAAGGCCTGCCAGGAACCCCTCAGCATGCTACAACTGTGGTAGGATTGGGCATTTTGCTAAGGAATGTCCTGCTCTGTCCAAGCATCAGTGATGATGAGGAAGAGGAGGTTGCAAAGGAGGCTGAGGAAGAGCCACAAGTAGAGGCTGAAGGCTCAGAAGTGGATGACGCTGAGAGCATCCAGATAGATGGCAACAAATACGTCGCAGTAGACGTGTATGACAGCAACTACTATACTCATGATGATGAGGATGAACACTTGTTTGCACTGACCGAGTGCCATGGAGATCAATGTGTCCAAATGAAACGTGTCACACTGCAGAAGGCAACCAATAAGTTGCAGTGGCCATGATATACTCCCAAAGAGAAGGAGTGCTTGGTAACCTACACAGATGTCAATAGACATCCTGCCTGACCCTGTGGGACTCAGGGAGTACCACTATGGGCATTACGCTCCAGTTTGCTCACATTAACGCAATTCACGTTCATGAGTTGGAGGCACCATTGATGCTCCAGTTGGGGACCATAGGAAGTTGCGCCATGGTGCAGTTTAGTGCTAAAGTGAGGGTAAAGATGTCAGGGACATCAACCAAGGAGTATGTGAACATAGCGAATTTTGATCGCTACGATATGATCATTGGTATGCTGTTTATGCATAAGAACAAGGTGTTCTTGGACTTTGTGAACAACATGGTCGTTGTGAATGGTGTGCCTTTGAAGGCAGAGAAAGTCATGTTGAATGACATGGATGGTTGCCTGAGGCACTATTGCGCAACTGAAAAGCAGCATGATGAATGCAACTGACTAGATGGTCACAAGAAAGTGACTGTACAGGAGGTGAAAGACAAGCATGTCCCACCAAAAAGCCTGCTGGCAGATTTGCCAGCTATTCTGATGACTGAGGAAGAGTTTCAAGGAACTCTGAAGACAGGAAAATACCTAGATGCGGTTGGGCATACAAATGGAAAGCCTAATCAGGCTACACAGCATAAGAATAAGCATGATAAATGCATGGCGGAGTCGCTGGAATACCAGCCAACTAGCTCTCAAGTAAGAGTGGAAGATCTTGTCAAGGACAAGGTGTATAGTATAATGGGAACTGTGGGAAGCATGAGGTTGCTAATGAATCAACCAGTGCCTCAGCCAGAAGTACAATGGGCATATGACCCATAAATGCCATGAGAGTGGAATGAATTGGTAGTGTCAATGGTGATGCAGACTATGGAAAGGGTGCAGTTAACTCAGATGGGAGAAGTATACCATCACACACAGGAGGACAAGATTTCTGAAGCATCGGATATCATATTTGATGGGGTATTGCTGAAGGCAAGAAGCATGCAATTGGTGTCAAATATGACAAGAGTGGCGAGGAGGCAACTAGTCGCAAGGTTGAATCCAGAAGATCTCACAGAAGAGCATGTACATGCCTTATGGGAGCAATTTGAACCAAAGGTTCAGCCACGTGTAGCATGTGTATCAAAAGAAAAAGGTAAGGCTGTGAGCCTTACAGAGGAAGATAATCCTCAATTGCACCAGTAATGGCAATATGAGTTTGCTGATATTGTCAATGGGACAAAGGAAGAACTTCCTTCATGGCAGGAGGTTAATCATGAGATTAATCTCATTGACAATAATAAGCAGTACAAGTACCATTTGCCTTGCTGCCTGCAAGCAATACAGGATCAGCTTCATGAAAAGACAAACAGATACATAAATGCAAAGTGATGGAAACCATGACCCATGGTGCAAGCTGCACCTTTACTTTGTATTCCCAAGAAGGATGGAACATTACAAACTGCATTGGATGTACAACAGTGCAATGATAATACAGTCAAGGACTTAACACCTCTTTTAGATCAAGAAGTCATATGTGAAAATGTCACTACAGCAAAATATAGGTTGAAAATTGACCTAATGGACGCATACAAACAGGTTCACATATGCAAAGAGGATATACCAAAGACGCTGTTTTCATCCTTGATAGGAACATTCATGAGCAATATCATGCAGATCGGTGACTGTAATGCACCAGCGACGTTTCAGAGGTTGATGACCTCAATCTTCCGAGACATAATTGAGAAGTTTATGCATGTCTATCTAGACAATATATCTATCTTTTCTGATTTCATCGAGGAGCATGAGCAGCACCTACAAAGTTGTATTTGGCCTCTACCTCAAATAGAAAAAGTGCGAGTTGTATGCACCTAGTATAGACTGTCTTGGTCATGTCATTGATGAGAAGGGTATTCACCCAGACACAGATAAACTCAATCGAATTCAAGAGTGGTGTACTCCACGCATGTATAATGATATCCAGCGATTTGTTGCATTAGTAAACTATATTGGTAACTTTTTGCCAGATATCATGGCATACACTGGGCTACTGATGGCCATGATCCAGAATAGATCCCCTTTTCACTGGAGACCACTGCATCAGCAGTGCTTCAAGATGATTAAGCACATTTGCATGAAGACGCCAGTGATCCAGCCAATTGATGCACACATTGATGAGTCCATTTGGCTCATATGTGACGCATTGAAGACCAGGGTTGGGGCCATGTTTGGCCAAGGTAAAACATGAAAAACTTGCCAACCAGCAGGATTTATGTCCTGTAAGGTCACTGCTGCACAGCAGAACTATGCTGTACACAAGTTAGAAACACTCACAATTCTGGAAGCCCTCCTAAAGTGGAAGGATAAACTGATGGGGTATAAGATCCATATCATCACAGATCACAAGGCATTTGAGTTTTTCAAGATCCAAGTACACCTATCACCATGACAACATTGCTGGATCGACTACATATTGTGATATCAGTTTGACATCACCTATGTAAAAGATGAATTGAACAAGGTGGCGGACTGCCTGTCTTGATATTTTGAGAGTGATACTTGAGATGACATCCATAACGCACACAACTATGTTCAGGCAGACAAATGCATTGACCTGGAGGGCAAAGACTGCCTCTGCATAGATTCCATGAAATCAAGGAACATACAGTCGAGCTACATGCCATGCAAGCACAGGAATTATGTCGCAGCAAGTGACTGCAAGAACAGTGAGAAGCTCACAATATTGAGGCTCAGGTGCTGGTAGATCATGAGGTCCCCCAGCCAGGCAAAGAAACAAGGCAAGAGGTGCCCTCTAGCGGTGCAGAGATGATTCTCCAGCAGGCACTGGATTCACATGACCATCACCCCATGCCAATCAACCTAGGCAATGCACAATTTTGTGCACATATCCAGCAAGGATACAAGGATGACAATTTCTTCCTAGAGATTATAAACAATATCCAAGCACATCCACGCTTCAATGTGGAGCAGCAACTTGTAATGACAATAATAATATTCCAATTTCCTCTTATTCTGTCTGCTCTGCCAGCTTCCATGCTTCCCCTCCCCATTACAGTGGTTGGACTATTGTTGAGCTGATAGTTTGAGCTGGTCCTTGCCTGTTGTTCTGTACTTTTCTGTGTATTTATTGGGGTATTTTGGAGATATATTTTTGTTGAGACTGCTACCAGGAGGCTTACAGTTTTCAGCCCATAATTAAATGTTTATTTTGACTTCTGGTGCATGGTGTGTCCCTGACTGCTGGTACAGCGTTGTATCAGTGCAACGCTGGTACTGGTGGCCACAAATGGCCAAGGAAACAAGTCAATTCTGCTTGACATGTGAGCTATGTCAACAGTCAAAAGTATTGACATTGAAGCTACTAGGGAAGCTTCACTCACTTCTGATTCCAGTCAAACTCTGGGACTCTATTGGAATGGACTTTATAGGTCCATTCCTGGAGTCAAAGAGTTTTAACTACCTCTGGGTAGTAATCTGCAGAATTATTTCCTAATTGCACAACTCTGGAGCTGTATGACTTTGGAACTGATGATGACCAGGAATGGTTTGTAGATGACCTCATAGGTCATAGGTAGATGAGGGGAAACCTTGAATTCAAGGTAAAGTGGAGCTTAGGTGATACTACCTGGGAACCGCTAGTGAACTGCAAGATCTTGCAGCAATAGACAGATACCTAGAGCTGCAGGGCATGAAACACCCTCAACAGCTAGCAAAACACGCATAATGCGTGTGAGGTGGTGAAATCTAGACTAAGTCCACTTTGATACTGGGTGACTAATCAGGTGGCGACTAATTGTGGCTGTTTATGCCACTTTGGTAACCAGTGAAAGACTGGGTGACAGATATTTGTGGTTGTTTACACCACTGGCAGAGTTAGGAGATTTTTTTTTCTCTTTTCTTCCTAAGTCCCAATACATGTAGCTGACATGTTGCTGAAAATGGCCTATTGGGAGCCACAGAAAAGTGATCAGAGCCTGCAAGGCTCTAGTAGAGAGGGGAGATCCCCGAATATACAGATGCAAGATAACTCTGTCGAATACCAGAGGCAGCTGCCATATCTGGTGGTGAGCCAGTACCAGTCAGCAGGCATGGCCTATCCAGGCCACAAGGAACCACTCCCTTACCAGATGCCCCTCCACTCACAAGAGATGGAGGTCAATGATGAGGGGTGCTATGAGCATCCAGAGGACAGCATGCACTCAGAGCGCTATTATCAGGTATCACCAGCACACATGCATGCGTCAATTCCAACATATGCGGGTGCGGTGATGAGACCACCATCCGTACTGTGGGCACATCAGCTCACAGGAGAGCCATATATGGAATCTGCACCACAAGCGCAGGACTCAGCAGTGCCAGACACAGTCCTCAGCTGGTTGGAAGCAGTGAGACAGGCAGTCTCTGCAACTGCATCCTTTTTCCAGGACAGTTTGGCCATTGTTGTGATGGAGGGGTTGCTCGACCAGATTGAGCTGATGAAGAGGCAGTGCATATCAGCACTGGAACAGATTGACCGTGCATCTAAGCACAAAGTTTTGTCCATTGAGGAACCAACTGCCGAGGTCAAGAGAGCTAGATATCAGCCCATCCAACTGGTTGAGCCTCCACAGGCTAGGATGTCATTGGCAGCGCAACTAGCATGCCTTGAGCAGCCTGCTCAGCCTGTTGCTTTGTCATCACAGCTACCTGCTGTGGCCCCTCAGGCCCAGTCAGAGTCACTGGCTGTCATCAGTGAGCCTCTGGCTGACCTGTTCCCGGGTCAGCAGGAGACCGCATCATCTTGGGCCCCACCTATGAGGTCCAAACCTGTTATCACGGTGCCATGGGCACCAATTCATAGCACGTCCCATGCTGAGTTGGGAGGGAGAACTCTGGTGTGAAATGTGCCTGCCCTTCTGGTGGCTCAGCCACAAACCACTTCGTCTGCTCTGGCAAAGTCAGGGCCATCTCATCAATATCACAGCCACAAGCTGCCTCTCAATGCCTCTAAATTGGAGGTCATAGCCTTCTCTGCTGGCATTCCTGCATGAGTGAGAGAAGTCCAGATGCTGTTTATGCTGCCAGGGTTTGTACCGGCTCTGTCAAAGCATTGCCCTGTGGTCATTTTGACCCCAGACCCCCGCACTCCAGAACAATACAATGGTCTGGTGGTGACCTCAAGAGGGAAAACCGTGCCTGGAAAAGGCAAAGCACCAGTTGCGTCCTTGTCTGACAAGAGCAACTATGGTGAGTTGAGCTTGGAGCAGGAGGAGAATAGAGAGGAGAGGGAATTGGCAGCAGACCGATTCCAACAAGTATCACGCAATAAGTGCATTGCAAAGAAGAAGGCGAACTGCGCCAAGGATTTGCAGGCCCTGAAATATAGGACTGAGAATGACTTCTTGGAGAGAATCCCCAATGGCTTGGAGGTGAAAGTGTGGGGGCTGCTCGATATCAAGCGAATGAACTTGTGCTTCAGAGGAGTACTCAGCCATTGCATGTACTATTTGTATGCTACAAATATGGTGCTGATGGGAGCTGATGCTAACAGAGCAGCATTGTATAAGTATGCTTCTGGACAGCATGCCCACATTCCAGGCACCATTGTGTACAAGCATGCCCTGTGCAGTCTTCCACACACTCCTTTAGAGCTTGATCAGCTCTATAAATATTATATGAACATTCACATCCTATGTCACAACAGAATTGTTGCATATATGCTGATCATGGAGCTTCAAATGTTTGCACAGCAAACAGTTGAGGCTCTGCATGATCGAACTATGCAGCTCCTGATGAAGGAGCCTCAGTATCAAGACCTCGTCAACCCAATGCAGGGTCCTGACAATCTCGCTCTTGTGGAGTGACAACACATTCTGGGGTGCTTTCTGTGCACAAAAGAAGATGGTTCCATGGTGCTGCATGTAATGCGTGCTCAAGACCCAGCCACGCCATTTGACTTGGATCAGCTAGCACAGTACATGCTGATATTTTGTAGTGTAGTCCGCTATGTGGCGTTGGCCACATAGCTTTACTTACTGTATAGTAGTCACTATTATATTATATTTATTATAATATAATATTAATTTACATTATTATATAACTAGTTTACCAGCTGCTTACAAAGCAGCTTATTTTTGTTGTATACTACATTGTCAATAGACCGGTCTGGTCTGATTCAGTATTGTGTGCACACTAAGCTATCCAAAATCTGTAACTTTGTTACATTTTTTTGAATCCGCCAGCTAGGATCTATTGCCTAGCATCCGACGACAGTCGCTGAGTTCGTTGACAGAACTCTATCAGCTTCTCGAGCTTCTTGCACAGCCACACCATGCAAATTTCAATCAGGGGATCAATGAGTAATCCCATACCTGCAGTGCCCACTGATGACGGGCAAAATGCCCACGACCTACGGGGAGACCCAGCAGACACCCAGGACGCGTCAGCGTCCAATGCGGGTCAGGTAAGACCCAAGGCTCGAGACCGAGGTCAGAGTACTGACCTGGCCGGGAATGAGAGCGAGGCCCGGAGAGCTGAAAGCTCACAGCAGGACGGTCCGCAACGCCTCCAGGACAAGATGCCTGGGGGATTAACGCCTCCAGTTACGCAGCTGCCAGGAGGACCGCAACGGTCTAGCCGATTGGCTTCCAAAGGACCCCTGGAGGATGGCCGACAGTCAACCAGCGCCTATGGCACCCCAGGAGACGCCGAGTCGTCAGTACAGACTGGGAGAGCCCTCCCTCCGAGCCGGAGTAGTGGAACCAGGCAGTCCACTGCGGGCTCAATGCCTTTTAAAATGGCGGAAGCCCGCATAGAGGAGGTACTGGAGGAGGCTGCAAGGCCTGAAGTATCCCGCACGGAAAACCAATTCCTGCGCACACCAGCAGTGGAGGAAGCTCTGGAGGTTGTAGAGCTTCCAGAGGAGGTGATGGAGTCGTCAAGTGACGACGATGCTGGAGCAGAGGAACAGCGGCTGAAAACCGCGTATACCGTGCGCTTGCGGGTGTTCTGGGACTTGCACCCAGAGGTGATGAAATACACCACCCAAGCGCGACTCGAGCGCTACGCGTCAGCCCATATAGTAGCACTTAGGCGACAAGGGCATGAAGTGCCCAATGTATTCAGTACAAAATATACTGATTTGATGGTGAGAGTGCTCACGATGGAGCTGCAAATGTATGTGCAGCAGAAGGCCACACGGCAATTGGGGGTCTCGACCCCCTGGAGCCACATGTCTGAGGAATGCTCGGCATGACACAATCAAGACGTCGGAATCGAGCTAGTGGAGGCACTAGCACGGGCACAAGAAGTGCCCAAAGTAAGACTGGTGAGTACTTTCTATACTCCAGCAGGACAAGGGTGGCGTGAGGAGCCCCCACACATGCATAACCACAACCATAGGACAGATATGTCAGGTCCAGATGGGCACGATAGTACCGTGCTCAAGGTGGAGAGCAAGGCATCTGTGATGGCGTGCGTGCCCATGGCCAAAACGTTGAGTGACAGAGTCACGTATCAACGTATGCGCAATGGCGACCTCAGGACTAAGGGACAGTCCCTTATCAATGATCAGGGCATCGTATTTGAGGGCACTAAGCCCATTGATGAGATGCGTCGTCAATTCGTCATGCAGGGTCAGGAGAATCAAGCTTCTCCAGTTCCAGGGCGGCGCAACGATCATGATCGAGGAGACTTCCTCGATCGAGATGGCGCCACGAGACGTGATGTCCCTGGTAACGGCCAGGATGATGGCCCTAGGTTGATTCCTCAAGACGAGGGCAATTATGCCCACAGTCAAGGAGGCTCAGGATGTCCTCCGCAAGGTGGACGAGGGAAGTCACTTCCCCATGCTGCTGATTTGGTGACTAGATCCCCGGGTCAGCGGGAGGCCATTCGAATGCATCGTGAAGCCATGCACGATCGCCTGCATTGAGTAGTCAATGATGCCCTAGGTGTAACCTTACGGTTACCAGAAGGAGTGAAGCTGTGTAAAGCAGACAGTAGGCACATTTGCGCCTATACAGGCGCGTCCAAGTTCAGCGACCTGGAAGATTGGGCGATGGATGTATGCACCCATCTTGCCATGTGGTTATACAGAGGCGACCATATGGAACGAGAACAAATCTTTGTTCTTCCTGAGTTCTTGGCCGGAGAGGCCATGGGATGGTTTTGACGGGCAGTACTGCACATCAACCGTGTCCAATATGACTGGATATTCAAAGGAGTCCTTACAGGACTGTACAATCAATTCGTACACCCCTCAACGCTCCAGGATGCAAGGCGGGACTTCCAGTCTGCCAAGTACACCGAGAAGTTGGGAGTGCAAGGGTTCTATGATACCCTTAATGACCATGCCCAGAACATGGCAGTATACCCGGACGGGTATACAATGCTCGAAACGTTCTTGGATGGCATTCCAGCAGACATGCACCGCTATTTAATACGTGAGGACGGATTGTCCCCAGAAGTCAATGATGTGGAAGAATTTGTGGCATATGCCATTCGGTATGAGCAGTCTCTGAAGACTGCTAACCACTATGAACATCGGAGTGGACACAAAGGGGGACCCAGGCGACTACTGCCTGGTGGGACACCCTCATGGGGTCAGCATGTGGGGGACTTTCCTGGCCAAAAAGACCGATTTGGACCGTGACTGCAACACGCGGTTTGTTGTACACAGAACCCCTGCTGTGAACCGAGGGCGGAGCCGCCCATGCCCAGATCGGGTGCCAGACGGAGAATGTCCTAAACCAAGGCCGGACCTCAAACTGGCCAACCCACCAGGTCAGACGGGGACTTGTTTCACATGTGGCCAACCAGGCCACTACACTACCAACTGCCCCGCAAAGCCAGGAGCCCCGAGGAAGGGGTATACACCCTGTGCCCACCTTCGAGCTGCACATACTGCAGCCGCGAGTGGGAGTGACGGAGATGTTTCTGCTGAGTCTGAGGCAGAGCACCCCACAAACGACCAGGAGCCCCCAGAGGAGGCATCAGGTGCCAAGCCCGAGAGTGTGGTCATGGAGGGGGAGGAGTACGTCACAGTCGACGTATATGACGACGTCTACAACAATGAGTACTACAGTCGCGACAGCAACTCCGAGTGCCTAGCGGCAATGACGGATTGGCCATCCACAAATGATCCTGAACAGAATAACATGGTTCAGATGAAGAAGATGACTCTTTGTCATGCAGAGGGCACTTTGCAGTGCCCGACATTGAAACGAGCAGACAAGGAGTGCCTGGTCTCGTATGTGGATGTAGACGGCCACAAGGCATGGACCCTATGGGACTCTGGGAGTACTACATCGGGCATAACGCCCCAGTTCACCCATGTGTACGGAATATCCATGCAGAAGTTGGATACACCATTGGCGTTACAGCTGGGCACCGTAGGGAGCCAGACCATGGTGCAGTATGGGACAAATGTGACTGTCCAAACGCCGGGCTCACATAGCTGGGAATACATGGATGTAGCAAACTTTGATCGCTACGATATGATACTGGGAACGCCATTCATGCGGCGTAACAAAGTCATACTAGACTTTGACCACTGTCAGGTACTAGTGAATGGGAAAGTGATCCCAGCCAAACGAGCTACAGCAGACGACACTGATAATCATCTGCGATGTCATCACACTACAGAGAAACGCAAGGACTCTCCATGACTTGGCCAGCACAGAGTGCCGGCCGTGGAGGATGTGGAGGAGGAAGTGCAGGCTATGCCTGGACTGAGCGCAGACCACAACGTGGTAATGATGAGCGAGGAGGAGTATCAAGCCTCCAAGAGGAGCAATGAGCGAATAATCCCTCCTGAAATTTGAGGCGCAAAGCCTCCAGACAAGCGCCATTGAAAGGCGAGACGATGGGAGGACTCAGTGGATGTATGTCCACCTACGTCCTCACAAGTCAAGTTGGAAGACTTGAAAGATAGCATCCGAGAGGCAGAAGCCTCAGGAGAGGGGGACACATGGTCCCTATGGGAGCGACCAGCCCCCCTGCCGGAGTACGACTGGGCATACGACCCCCGAATGCCGCAAGAGTGGAACAAGCTGGTGGCAGCCACGTGTGCGCAAAATGCGCACCAGAGATGGATGACCGTCAAACCAGCATATCGCCAGCCAGCCTCGGACGAGGTGTCTGTAGCGTACTCACTTGTACGTGAGGGAAAAAGCCTCGTGGCTTATAAGGCAGCGGCAGTAGGTGCTCTGCTGAGACTACATATACCCGATGACAGTGTCAATTGGGTGCTCGCAATGCATGAGCAGTATGCACCGCCGCCTCGGCCACCCTCAGAGACGGTGGAAGTATTTCCCCCGGTGCGTATAAAGGGGAAGCAGAAGGCGACAAGCCTTCATGAGGAAGATATTCCTCGGTTGCATCAGCAATGGTAAGAAGAATTTGCCAACATGGTCAACGGGACCAAGGAGGAGCTTCCGCCATGGCAGGAGGTGAACTATGAGATCAATCTCATAGACGAGAGCAAGCAGTATAAGTACCACTTGCCGCGCTGCCCGCACGCCCTCCAGGAGCAACTACACGATAAGACTAATCGCTATTTGAATGCTCAATGGTGGTCTCCATGCACCACCACTCAAGCTGCACCATTATTGTGCATCCTGAAGAAGGATGGAACCCTTCGAACAGCTCTTGATGCGCATCAGCACAATGACAACACCATAAAGGATGTAACTCCTTTACCAGATCAGGAGGTGATCTGGGAAGATGTGGCTCGGGCGAAGTATTGCTTGAAGATTGACCTTACTGATGCTTACGAGCAGGTGCGCATTCACACCGAAGACGTACCCAAGACCATATTTGCATCGATCATGGGCACGTTCATGAGCAACATAATGCAGATTGGAGACTGCAATGCTCTAGCAACTTTCCAGAGGCTAATGACCTCTATCTTCTGAGATGTTATAGGACGTTTTATGCACGTCTACTTAGATGACATATTCATCTACTCGGATTCTATAGAGGAGCATGAGCAGCACCTCAGAGTTGTATTTGAACGACTGCACAAGTACAAGTTGTACTTGAAGTGGAAGAAATGTGAGCTCTACGCTCAGAGTATAGACTGCCTAGGGCATGTCATAGATGAGCGGGGTATCCACCCCAATCAGAACAAGCTCGATCACATTCAGGAGTGGCGAACGCCCCGAAACTACAATGACATCCAACAGTTCGTTGGTCTTGTCAACTACATATCGAGCTTCTTGCCCGATGTCACAGCCTATACTGGGCCACTTATGGCCATG
>QGOA01011908.1:0-27873 GCA_003313075.1 Termitomyces sp. MG16
GGCTTCAGCCTGAATCTCCTTCAAGATGAAGCCCTCCAGTCCACCAGCCACCCATAACTCTTGCACACTAGCGCCAACAGGGCGCAAATGATAAGTCTTTCCTTCTCCCGTGTTCGCAGTGAGCACAATTGCTTTGCCGTCCTTCATGCTCACTTCAATTGTCATGCTCATATCCACCGTGAGCTCCCCATTTCCCCCTCCAGCTCCACGTTTTCCATCCTTGGCATAACGTCCAGTCAGGTCGCTGACGAGTTCTGGAGATTCAAGGCAGACTAAACCGTTGTTGATGGCATTACGTTTGAAAATATCGCCGAAGGAACCAGCGATTACTAAGGGAATACCCGCAGCTTTGAGTGCTGTTGCAGCCTGTTCACGAGAGGAGCCTGTACCGAAGTTGTATCCAGATACAAGAATGACACCCTCCTTACGGACACCATCAAATGGAGTAAATGACTTGCGCTTCTCGGCCACGAGTGCAGCAAAATTGGGGTCATAGTTCTCCATGACAACTTTGGCTTGGCCCTCAAGAGTAATGTCATCAGCATAGGTGTACTTTCCAGGATAGATGCCGTCGGTGTTTAGATTGTCTTGAGGAGCAAAAAGCAGGGGCCCAGTGAACGTGGCAGGGAAGCCGGTGAATAGAGACTCATCAGATACGGTGAATGTTGATCCAGAGGCGGGAACGTTTGAGATGGAGAACGTTGGTGGCTGAACGGATGGGAGTTTGGCAGGATCCAGTGAGGCAGGGCTGCAGATGTATCCTTTGATAGCGCTGGCGGCGACAACAGCAGGGCTTGCAAGGTATGCCTGAGCATTTGGATGACCCATGCGGCCCTTGTAGTTTCTGTTGGTAGCGCTGATTCCTGTTTCACCTTCTTGAAGAAGACCGACGCCAAGTCCAATACAAGGACCACAGCCAGCAGGAAGGACCTTGGCTCCGGCCGTGATGAGAGTGTCCCAATCGCCGAGACGTTCAGATTCTTGCTGGACAGCAGAACTAGCGGCGGCGATGTAAAATTCGACCCCGGGAGCAACGTTGTTACCTTTCATGACTGCCGCAGCCGCAGCAATGTCGGAAACTCGAGAATTGGTACAACTGACAAGGTAGGCCTTCTGGATCGCGATATGCGCATCCTCAAGAACAGGCAGTGGTGTCGAAACTTTGACACTGTTTGGACCAGAGACGTGGGGTACAAGGGTGGAGAGGTCGAGAATCAAATGAGAGGAATACTCAGCGTCGGAGTCGGATTCGAGTTTTGCTGCACGAAGCGCTTCCAAGCGCCGACGATTGATCCTCGGGTGCTCGGGCGGAGGAGGAATGCCTAAAGACGCAGGAGACGAAAATGTTCGTAGTTCAAGTCTGGACAGGACCTGGTCATACCACTTTAGCAGTGTGTCATCTATGGGGAAGACACCGGCGAGGGCACCCCACTCTGTGGTCATATTGGCAATTGTCAAACGATCGTCGACACTCAAATCAGCTACTCCGTCGCCAGTAAACTCAATTGCGGCGTTCAGCACTTCATCTTTGTTGAACGAACCACAGAGAGCAACAATAACATCTTTTCCGGTGACACCTGGTGCGAGTTTTCCCTTGAGCTCCACCTTGACCATGCGCGGAACCTGCCACCAGGTCTTGCCAGTTGCCCAGAGGGCTGCAGCATCCGTGCGGACGATCGGAGTGCCAACGCAGCCCACACCTCCGTACATATTGCTGTGACTGTCGCTGGCGACGGTCAGAGTGTTAGGGAAGGCATAACCCTCTTCTACGAGCACCTGATGGCCAATGCCCCGACCTGCGGGATAGAAGTCGACGCCGTGCTTACGGGCAAAAGCTTCGATTGAGGCATATTTAGCCAAGTTCTTTGGTGTTTTATTTTGCACATCATGGTCCAACGTGAATACAGGTTGTGCTGGGTTGTGTATTTTAGTTGCACCGATGGAATTGAATCTGAGTGATCTTGAGACAGCTGGAAGAACAACAGAAAGAAAACGAACTTTGAAATGACAGGGCCAGTATTGTCGTGGGTCATGACATGCTCTGGACGAATCATGACATAGTCTCCAGCCTTGACTGATTTACCCTGAGGTAGCCCGACGGCATATTTTTGAACGACTTTTTCGATGACTGTTTGAGGAATGCCCCGTCCTTGAGTTGCAGTAGCAAAGTACCTGGACAACCTAGCCCGTGTATGCGGACGTGCCAGATGCGCTGGAAGACGCATCACAGAGTGTCGCAAAGAGACGGAGCAATTCTGTTTTCTGGCCGGCGTTTCAAATGATTGCCGGACTTAGAGAGAAAATCCCGGTTTACTGTTGACGAACACGGCTGGGACGCTATGGGGCTACCGAGCATAGGTCTCCTTGCATTCATCGCTGCCGTTCTACTTACTGCTGGTTTGTGTTGCCTTTCTTCTTTTAAAAGTGGCCCCTCACTCGGTGTGCAGTATATCTAGCATTTCGTAAACAGCGGTCTAGGTCGAGAGGGAATGCTCTGCTTCTCATCGGCCCTCCAGATGCAGGAAAGACCACGATACTGTCTCAAGTACGTGTTCTCTCATCGAACAAGTCAGTTCCTGTCTCATGTGGCGAAAGCTGGTCTACGGACAAGCACTTCCAACTCATACATCCCTCCAAACAAACTCTTCTCTAGTAAACCTATCTACACCGAAAAAGAGCATTCGTGTAATAGATATACCAGGCCACCCCCGGATTAGAGATCAGTTCCTGGAACACCTTTCTGATGCAAAAACAATTGCTTTTGTCGTCGATGCCAGCACTGTGTCCCGCAATGGAGCAGTGGTTGCAGAGTTCGTGACCTTAACTCTCTCCATTGAAATCGACTTACAGCGTTCCAGGCACCTTCACAGCATTTTGCACACCCTCGCTTATCTTCCTCCTTCGCAAAATACCCCTTCACTGATTATTCTTGCCCACAAATATGACCTCCTTAACACGGGAAGCCAAGCCAATATGACCTCTGACATACTCGCTGTCAATCGTGTCAGGTCTGTGTTGGAGCGTGAGCTTGAAAAGCGTAAGGCGTCACAGAAAGGTGGCGTCGGCGTCGAGAAGCTTGGAGGGGAAGACGAAAAATCTGACATGGGAGGTCTTGATTGTAATGGTCCTCCTGGCGATCCCTTCAAGTTCTCGGATTGGGAAGGAGGCGAAATTTCTTTCGTCGGAACCTCTGCAAAGGTTTTAAGGCCGAGTGATGATTCGGGAGAATCAGGGGGCGATGGGCTCGCCTCTTTTAGAGAATGGCTCGATGGAATCGCGTAGGGCCTAACTACACTCTGGTAGTGATTTTTCTAAGGAAGTCTACGACGGAGCAACGCATTATTGTCACTACATTTTGAGTCTAGTCCCGACAGTTCACCAAGCTGCAGTCACTCTCCTCGCGCCACATCAAGTCTGATCTAAGTTCCTTGGAGGTAGATGAAGCCGTTATTGAGCTTGAAATGGGGCCACGTAATAGAAGTATATTCAAGTAGAGCGGCACCTTGTGTGTGCGGGTGGAGATCGTGAAAGGCGAGTAATAAAATGAAAATAAACAAGGTCGATAGATGCGAGTTAATAGGAGGAATTCGTTCATGAAACATAAGAGCACACTGTAAGGGAAAAAAAGTACGATCGTAAAAGAAAGCAACAACAATTCTAGGAAAACCAAAGCCTTAGATATCAAAAAATGGCTTCTCAGTCTGCTGCCCCTGCTGAGCAAACGGGTTGCCTGATTTCTGTGCGAATTTCCCCGCGTCCGTATAACCATATCGGAGCGTCCCCAAGTTACCAAATGTATCCATTCCATCATCCCTGTTTGCAAACAAATTCGCGAGCTGCTCATTTTCGTTGGTCTTGGTTCTAACTTGGAATGGCATTTGTTGGTAGGGGTTGGTGGAAGGAGGACTAGGAGAGGAGGCGGGGTGTGTGGGAGTGGAGGCCGAAAGAGCGGAGAGGTGTCCGTTGGAGTGATTATCATATGTACCACCAATGTTGAAGGAGGGAGGCTGAGGTTGCACAGGGGAAAAAGAAGGTGTGGAGGACGTAGAGGGGGCGAAGGGATTATTGGATCTGAAATTCAAAAAAATTGGTTGAGTTTGTAAATCGAAAGTGGATAAGTAAAGGACATGCCCAAAGCCAGTAGGCTGAGATGCGAGCTGTTGACTCGCGAATAAGTTCTGTTGTTGCTGTTGCTGCTGCTGCTGTTGTTGCTGCATTTGAAAGAGCTGCTGCTGTCGCATCCACTCCTCCTGCTGCGCCTGCTGATGCGCCTGCTGCTGCTGCTGGAGGAAAAACTGCTGCTGGCGTATGTACTCTGCTTGAGCAGCCTCTTGTTCTGCCTGTTGCTGGTACGGGTTGAACGACGTAAATTGGGGATGTAAAGCAGTGAATTGTGGTTGAACAGCAGTAAACTGAGGCTGTAGTCCCGTTGCATATGGCGTTGGATCAGAAAAATGAAGGCCATTTGCATTATTTGCGCTGGGCGGCTGTCTATTTTGATATGCATAAGATGTTCCGCCCTCCAGAAATGACAGGATGGACTTACAATTGATTCGTGTCGTCAAACAGCACAGCAGCATTTGTATCCTGTTCCTTATTCTTCCTCTTTACTTCCTCCTCCTCACTTAATTTGATTGCGCGCTGGAGGTCTCTTTCCTCTGCCGAAGCCTGTTCTGCGGCAAGCGAGCGCTTGCTCTCCTCGATTGCTCTCCTCAGTTCCTCCTCGTCACGATTGGGTCGCTTGCCTGCCAGCTGTCCCACCGGGACATCCCGTCCACGCCGACGCTGATTCTCGTCTGTATAATCGTCACCGTCACCATCACCCCTACCATTGGCTCCACGTATCATACGATCCCGCATGGACGCCCGTGCACGTCGCTCCTCACGTAGACGGTTCTCATCCATGAGAAGGTTGGTAATGTCCTTGGCCTTTTGACGAACGTTCCCACCTTGGTCTTTCCCGTCGTCATCAATGTATTGAAACTCTTTGAGGGTCTTGATGATATAGGCATTGTCGCGGAAGTAGATGACAACGTTTTCAGAACCTTGGTGAAGACAATAGTCCAGGACTGTCAAGCTCTGTGGCAATAAGTAATGCGGATCAGAGAACGAGATTGATTGATACCTTGAAGACATGGCGCCAATTTTTGCCTTTGTCGTTGAGGCGTTTGTCAAGCATTTCCATAATCTCAACAAAGTCATTCCTGAATAAAAAGTTGAGTGTGAGCAACACCGGAGTTGGTGATGGACACTCAACTGGTTGTAGGTCAATTGGGCAATCTCGTTCATCTGAGTACCCGTGGGCCCCCATGGATCGTTGGAAGTGGCATCGCGGACCTTTGCCTGGGTATCCGAGTAGCCTTTTGTATAGTTTTTGGTTATACGAAGAGCAGCCTTGCCAAAGTGTTGCATCGACTGCATGTCGACGCAGGGTTGAACAAGAAGTAGATGAGATTACTTTTCATTACATAATTGATCCCTTATATCAACTGACAACCATCTTTCCATATTCAAACTTAAGGCCTTGAGGCCTCACGGTATGTCGTTTACAAAAGTGTCAAGAACATCATAGCATTGCGTTACGGAAGGCAAAAGAAAAACGATAGGCATGAGGATATTCGTGAGGGTATTCCTACAAAGATTAAGCAAATATAACCGACAGTTTAAAACAACCGGAGACAGGCCCAAGGAATAAGCGGGGTAGGGCTGGCAAATTAAAAGTATATCGCAAAGAGGTTGGTGGAATATAGGGGTTAAGTGGATATATGGATACGAGAACACGAAAGCAAAGGAAGCGGAGGGCCCGTCGTCCATGAGAAGCGGAAAATCGGGTAATACAACGAGCGATGATCGGCTGTAGGTGACACAGCGGACATGTGGAAGCAAATCAAAAGGGCTATGAGTAATCCTTCTCAGACAACATTTTTTCCTGGCGGTAGGTTTCGGATTCAATGCCGTCTATAGACTGGCTAGCGATAGCAATGCCATTTTCGGCCCGTAGGTCGTTGGCAGGAGTCGCGGGGCGGGAGCTAACCATCCCTGAAGAAGTGCCAGTCGCGATTGAGATGAGGTGCTGGTTGTGGGGGTAGTATGACCGTCGTTGCATTTTCTTAAAGTCGTATGTCGTGAATCTCGGTAGCGTTAGCGCGGGCAAATCAGACAGGGAAGAGAAGAACATACTGTTCTTCCATTTGCCGCATCTCGGCGCTAAGGTTGTCCTGGTTGGCTTTGCGGGCCTTGGCCTTGAGAGGGTTATCCTCCAACAATAATTCTTCGAGTTCGTGAGACGCATCGAAGTTAGCTTTCTTGGCCTACGTAATGATTAAGAACTTTTGATAGAAGTAACCTAGATTAGGAATGCTGACATCGGGTATAAAAGGCGAGGTCTGTTGTTTGCTATCCAGTGTATCCCAATCAATGGGTTTGAACCATGGATGTCGTCGTAATTCTTGGAAACCTTCACCGTGGGGCTTGCAGCCGAAGCGTTTGGACGTGTCCCGATCAAGTAACTAAAAAAGATTTGAAGCTCCAGTTATGATTAACAGAGAAAAAGCATGACGAACGCCTTTCAGAACTTGAATGCCTGCCCGACTGCATTTCTTGTCAACATCTTCGGGCCATTTGAGAGGGTCTTTAGATATGCTGTAGGTCAGATCACCGTTCGTCCTGCCTCTAAAAGGGCGTCGGCCGAAGATGAGTTCGTATGCACAGACACCCAATGACCACCAGTCAATGTAGTAAGTATATCCACGCTTTGTCAAGATCCTTGAGGGAAATGAACTTGAACTCAGGGTCGCGAGAGCGTGAGAACACGACTTACTCAGGAGCCATGTATGCCATAGATCCGGCTACGCCAGTTAGACGTCGTTCCCCGAAGTGAACAGCAATATTAAAATCTGTGAGGTGGGCGTTTCCGCGTTCGTCTAGCAGGATGTTGTCAGGTTTGAGATCTCTGTAATGGAAGAAGCAAATGGAAATGACAAATGAAGCGCCACTAATAGTAAGTAACAAGAGACTAACTGACCGATGCATGATGTTACTTTCGTGCAGAAATGAGAGGGCTGAGGATAGTTGGGCGACGTAGAAACGGACGACTTCTTCGGACAAGGAACCTAATCGTTCCAGATGGACTTGGAAATAATGAATAAAAGAGGGAAGTGCAGAGTTCGGGACGTACAACGGAGATCGCCACCAAGCATCAAGTCCAGGACGAAAAAACAGTTCTCGTCGTCTTGAAAAGCATACCGCAGGTTGACGATAAATGGATGGTCAACCTGATAGACGATGAGGGAACGAGAGTTGTTAGAATAGTGGGGCTGACGGACCTCTTCGAGTAGACGTCGTTCTTGTATGACGTTTGGAACTGCTTTCATTTTGACGCACTTGTTTTTGTTGATGTACTTGAGGGCATAAAGCTCATGAGTCTGTTTATGCTGGACAACCCTGACCTTCACATGGGGGTCAGTAGATGCCTGAGAGGTAGCAAAGAGGTTTCCCGGACCTTGCCAAAGGCGCCCTTTCCAACGCAGCGAAGGAGGACGAAATGAAAGAGGTTGACATCGCCATCGAAGTCGATAGGCTGGGGAGGGATGAGACAGATTGTACAGGGAAAAGTAAGGACAAACCGTTGGTCTGCAGCAGACGGCGCCCATGGAGACAGAGAACGCCTAAGGGAGAGGGAAAGGAGGTAGCCAGCTCAAGAATGAATTCAGAGCAGCTCTAGTGGTGTACGGAATTCCGGGAGTGTCACTGATTGTCACACGTCACGACCTTGTGTCCACATCCATGTCGCCCAGACCAGACTTTTTGCGACCGCTCGTCCTTTCTGGCCCCTCGGGCGCTGGCAAGAGCACTCTACTCACCCGTCTCTTTGCAGAGTTTCCCGACAAATTTGGCTTCAGCATCTCCCGTATCCTGTCTTTTTTTTATTTTTCTTATTGTCACTCATTTCTTGCCTAGATACCACAAGATCACCTCGGCCCGGCGAAGTAGATGGCAAGCAGTATCACTTTGTGACTACACAGTGCTTCCGCGAACTCATCCAGCAGAGTGCCTTCATCGAGCACGCGGAATTTTCTGGCAATCTCTACGGAACCAGCTTCGAGACCGTGCGTTCCGTCCAAGAACTCGGACGTCGTTGTATTCTCGACATTGATGCTCAGGTGGGTCTCCCTCTCTAGTAATTTAGGCGCTCTCTCGATCCTGCGTCAGGGTGTCCAACAAATCAAAAATACAACTCTGGACCCCGTCTATCTCTTCCTCTCTCCTCCTTCTCTCGCTGCCCTTTGCTCTCGCCTCCAGCGGCGTGGAACGGAGACAGAGGTCGCTATCCAGAAGCGCCTTGCCGCCGCCCTCAAGGAAATTGAGTACGCCAACCAACCCAACACCCATGACTTGGTCATTGTCAACGACGATCTTGAGCGTGCCTATGCCTTATTCAGAGACGTTGCTCTTGGGAAGCAGATCACTAGTGATGCCCTTCCGCTATTCAACGAGTAGACATAGAGATGTATCTTATTTCAGTAATATGCAAATGAATGAGTCGGTGGCGGTCCGGGCCCGTCTGATTCATAATAATTTTGTAAACATAATTATATATACCCGCGCTTGCGCTTCTCCCTCCCGTATGGCTACTTGTCATGATCCTGAGGGTTGGCGTATCATCTCCCGCATCCGCGACTTTGACACCAGCCTGTGTTTCGAGGAGGGCGTCCTCTTGTCCGGACTTCTTGCAGCTCTCCTGGTTGTCGCCACAGCCAAGTCTTTGACATTAGCTCCAGATCTGTCCAAGGAAAGGACCCGCAACAGCTGGTACTTGCTATGCACTAAGCTGGTACGCTTCTGTTCTGTCAAATCTTACTCCTTCTCACTTTTCCCAGGCATTGCTCTTCGCGTCACTCATCGTTAGCCTCTCAAACCTCTTTTTCATCTTTCTAGTTCACAAGTCTGTGCCTGTCGTCTACTATCATGCCATTGAACCCCTTGCTCTAGCCTCCGCTATCTCATTGACATATCTGAACCATACCCGGACACGTACTTCGTCATCTACATTGCTTATCTTCTGGCCACTCTATTTGTTCGGCCTCACGATTTGGACAAGGTCCGTCCTATTGACGCAGGTCGACGACCGACATATCATTCTAGCCCTAAAATTTATTGTTGCTGCACTGGGTTTTCTATCGTTCGCGCTAGAAATTTTCGGACCGGAGTATGATGTGGAGCCCACATCAGGAGACAAACTACATATGGAAAGTCCTATAAATACTGCCAACATATTTAGCATTTGGGCAAGTCCAGTTATTTTTGGCATCTTTTTGTTACTACATGCATTATCTCTCCAGAGTTTCGGATGGATGACCTCCCTTATGAAAAAAGGCGCCTCTCAGTATATCACTGAAGCAGATCTTCCTTCTCTGCAGCTTCACGATGAATCTGAGAAGCTCGGTAAAGATCTCGAGAACGCCCTCGGGAAGTAGTCAGTTTTCTTCCGAGCCCCTGTTACTGCACATGTTGCTGACTATCGGACAGCACCCTTTGGAAAGCGCTTTTCGTTGCATACGGGGGGCCGTACGCTGTTGCTGCTTCTTTGAAGGTTTTACAGGACTGCTTGGCATTTCTGCAGCCCCAACTACTCCGTTGGTTGCTTTCGTATATCTCTTGGTACCAGTCTGCCCGATTTGGGAACGTTGAACAGGGACCGAGCGGCCTTGAGGGCTTCGCAGTCGCCGGTATCATGTTTTTCGCATCCGTTGCGCAAACAGTTGCTGTGAACCAGGTGAGAACATGTGCCCCAGCAAACGACGGCTCACTAAAAATTTGCGTTCTCTAGTACTTCCAGCGTACTTATGAAACAGGGTAGGTTAAAGTCTCTCTCTCTGTGTGCTATTTAATCGTTCTGAACAGTATGCGCGTACGGGCTGGGCTTGTTACTGTTATTTACGCCAAAGCACTCGTTCTATCCAATGATGAACGCGGTCGGGCATCCGGAGACATCGTTAATCTAATGTCTGTTGATGCGACGAGGCTCCAGGACCTTTGCACGTTTGGCCTCATTGCGTTATCTGGCCCTCTACAGGTGATGGTTATCATGATTCATTTCAAAATGTCTGACCTCTTGTCCAGATCACATTAGCGTTCGTCTCCCTTTATGATCTACTTGGTTGGTCGGCCTTTGTTGGCGTTGCAATCATGATCTTTTCTATACCCCTCAACACATGTAAGTTTTGTTCTCTCGATCATTCTCCTGTTCAAGTTGACCGCCCTACGTTTGACAGTTATTGCACGGACTTTAAAGCGGATGCAGGAACAACAAATGAAAAATCGTGATAAAAGGACGCGTCTCATGAGCGAACTACTTGCAAATATTAAAAGGTCGGTCGATAACAATTTCGTCTTGCTAGAGCCCCCTTACATGATTTCTGTAGTATCAAACTATATGCTTGGGAGTATAGTTTTATGAGGAAAATTTCTGAAACTCGCAATAATCAAGAGCTGAAAATGTTGAGAAAGATCGGGCTCGTTACGGTATTACATTTTGCTTGGCTTGTTTCTTTTCCCTTTTCTGATGGCATTCAAAATTGGAAAGGCGCTCAACACATCGCTTTGGAGCGGTATTCCTCTACTTGTTGCCTTTAGTTCCTTTGCAACAGCTGCCGCGGTATCATCAAAACCCCTGACTTCGGACATAATATTCCCTGCTATCTCGTTGTTCATGCTGCTACAATTTCCTCTTGCCATGGTATCTGCAATGTACTTTGTTCTCTGGGTCATAAGCTCACGTTGGATGTAGTTTAGCCAAGTCACTTCAAACATCATCGAAGCCATCGTATCAGTCAAACGATTGTCTGATTTTTTGAATGCAGAAGAACTGCAAGTTGATGCCCGAAAGTTCCTCGATGTGCCCAGTCTCAGTCGTGGTGACGAGGTAGACGATTTTTTTCAACACATTGTCACCGTGATAGGACTGAGTTTGTATTAGGTTCTTTCTATAAAAGACGCAGATTTCTCTTGGGAGAAAAAAGCCGTGGAACCAATTTTGGAAGGAATCAACATGACTGTTACAAAGGGCGAACTTGTCGGAGTTTTTGGACGCGTTGGAGCCGGAAAGGTTGGTGATAATCCTGTGAAAGTCAGAATGGTTCAACAAACATTCGGGTAGACCAGCCTGCTGTCGGCTATCATAGGTGACATGACACGTAGAGAGGGCGAAGTTATTCTTAGAGGTTCGATTGCATATGCACCCCAGAATCCTTGGTATGTACACGAGAGTGCGCCGTGACATGATTGTTCATGTGATCAAGGATCCTTTCTGCCACCGTCCGCGAGAATATCCTGTTCTCTCACGAATACGACGAGACATTCTACAATTTGGTTATCGAAGGTGACGAAATATGTGGCGCATTGCTTTATAACGTCCACTTATGGTTCCTTAGCCTGCGCCCTCGGTCAGGATTTGTCATTGCTCCCCCAAGGTGACCTCACGCAGGTCGGAGAAAAAGGTCTTTTTTTTTCTACGGAATTTTGATTTTGATATATTGCTGAGGACCCCGTGTAGGCATCACTGTATGCAGTTCACATTCTTTTACAATGTGATTTTCTGCCTTAGCTCACGTTGATGCATGTATAGCTTAGTGGTGGACAACGGGCGCGAATCTCTCTGGCGCGAGCAGTATATGCTAGAGCAGACCTGTAAGTCACTTATTGCTTGGCAAGGGATACTGCTTGATTCTTTAGGGTTTTACTTGATGATTGCCTCGCAGCCGTCGACAGCCATGTTGCCCGCCATGTGTTTGGTACGCAACCAATGTTCTTGTTTACTCTTAGATATAACTCCCTCCAGATAACGTTATTGGACCTCATGGACTACTTGCCACAAAGGCTCGTATACTCGTCACGAATAGTATCGCGTTCGTGAAACAATTTGATAAACTTGTTTTTATCCGTCGTGGTATCATTCTAGAGAATGGTTCATACGAGACTCTCTTGAATGCGGAGGGAGAATTGACCAAGCTTCTGTATGTCTGTCCGACATTCTTTCACCATGGGCCGTCATCTCACGTATACAACTATCAGCCGTGGTCATGGTTCGAGCAGCTCTTCTTCGGGCGCATCCACTCCATTTGCCCCCAACGACAGTGGTAGTGGTGCCACGCCAGGTGAAATGGTCGAGGTCACTACAGACGGTCCTATGGAAACAGAAGCATATGTTGGTTCTATTTCTGAAAAACTTCGGCACAGAACGAGTTTCGCGAAAGCCCGTATTGCTAAGCCGGTCGCAACGCGTGAAGTGGGATCTACTGGTCTCAGTAAGGAACATCAAGAGCAAGGCCGCGTTAAAGTCCATGTTTATAAGCAATACATTGAGGCGGCTTCAAAAGCCGGCTTTTTCTTTTTCTTGCTGACGACCGTTCTTCAGCAAGCGGCGTCAGCCTTGGCAAACTTCACCCTGCGTAATTGGGGTGAACATAACAGGGAAGCAGGAAGCAATAAGGGGATGTTCCAATATTTGGTCATTTATGGTATCTTCTCTTTCTCGTCGACCCTTCTCGGCGGATTGTCATCGGTCCTGATATGGGTTCTCTGCGCATTGAGGAGTGCAAAACGTCTTCATGATGGAGTACGTCAGGCAAATCGGCGTCGAGGTGTTTTTTTTTCTTATTCTGTTCTTTAGATGCTTGATTCGTTGATGCGAGCTCCGTTGAGCTTTTTCGAATTGACACCCACTGGAAGGTGAGGGTCAGGCACTTGTCTCGTTTGCTCTTTGTTCATTCAATCAGAATTCTCAATCTGTTCTCTCGCGATACTTATGTTGTTGATCAAATACTTGGCCGAGTGATCCAGGGAATGTGCCGTACCCTTGCTGTATGTCTCTTGATTGTCGTCGTTATTGGGGGCAGTTTCCCGCCGTTTCTAATTGCGGTCATACCTCTGGGTCTCTTCGATGTTCAAGTGATGAAGTATGTTCCGATCCATAACCACCACATCAACGCTCACATTTTTCTTCTAGGTATTATTTAGCGACTTCTCGGGAGCTGAAGCGCTTAGATGCTGTGTCACGCTCACCGATTTTCGCGTGGTTTTCTGAATCTCTGGCAGGTCTTTCGACAATCCGGGCGTTCAATCAACAGTCTCTTTTTATCTCTGCAAACCAGCAACGAATTGATCGTAATCAGATATGTTATCTCCCGAGCATTTCCGTAAATCGATGGCTTTCTGTACGACTCGAGTTCGTCGGTGCTATGATTATTCTCATCGCTGCTTTGCTGGCAATGACGGCATTGATTACTACCGGAGTGGATGCTGGATTGGTGGGTTTAGTATTATCGTATGCGCTGAATACGACTTCTTCTTTGGTAGGCTTTCTTCTTCCTGTCTTGTGTCTGTTCTGAATAGTTGCAGAATTGGGTTGTGAGATCTGCTAGCGAGGTTGAACAGAATATCGTTAGTGTAGAACGTATTCTGCATCAGACGGAGGTAGAGCCGGAGGCACCTCAGGAAATTCCTGAAAATAAACCATCTGACGCGTGGCCCTCTCATGGAGAAGTAGAATTCCGGTATGTCAATTGTACTGTTACTCTAGTGACTTTTCATCATAAATTTAGTCATTATTTCACGAAATATCGTCCGGAGCTCGACTTTGTTCTGAAAGATATTTCTTTAGTCATTGTAAGAATCCATTTATCGGTTCTGTTTCCTACTCTGTTTTGACTAGTGCGTAGAAACCCAAAGAGAAAATCGGAGTATGTGGTCGGACTGGTGCTGGAAAGTCATCCGTTGGTGGTCTTTGTCCCTCGTACCCACTGTGGTGCTTATCTTTTGACTCTCAGTTGTTACTTGCTCTCTTTCGCATCATCGAGCCCGCAGAGGGCAAAATCTTCATTGATTCAGTGGACATCACTATGGTCGGCTTGCATGATCGTATGCTTTCTCTCTGCCGTCGAGGACTCAACATAAATGACTTTTTATTTAACAGTTCGTTCCAACATTTCTATCGTACCTCAATCCCCTGATTTGTTTGAGGGTACCTTGAGAGAAAATATAGATCCTGTCGGTGAACACACTGACGCTGATATTTGGAGTGCCTTGAGCCAGGTCGGTAATAATGATATCAGCTTCTCTAAAACATCGTTCTGAGTGTGCGACAGGCGCATTTGAAGGATTATGTAGAAACCTTGCCGCAAGGTTTGGACGCACCGGTAAGAGAGGGCGGTTCATCTCTCTCTTCGGGCCAAAGACAGTTGTTATGTTTTGCTCGAGCTCTGCTTCGCAAGGTATCATGCACACTTGAATTCATTCTGCGGTTGATACAACTGGTCTTGTACTGTAGTCAAAAATTCTGGTTTTAGATGAAGGTAAAGTCCCCATCCACCTTTTGGAATTGATCTTCAATCCCTCCTCGCAGCCACATCGGCAGTTGATCTGGATACGGACCGAGCCATTCAAGAAATCATTCGTGGACCTGCTTTCGCGGATGTCACGATGTTAACCATCGCGTACGCAAATGCAATATCACTATGGTGTTACTGACGATTGGAACACCTTATAGGCACCGTTTGAACACGATCGTTGAATCGGACCGAGTGCTAGTAATGGATTCTGGCAAAGTGGGACTTTTACCTGGCATTCGATGGTTTCTGATTTTCTTGTACAGGTTGCAGAATTCGACACTCCGGAAACCCTTCTAGCGAACAAAGAAACCATCTTTTACTCTTTGGCCAAGGAAGCAGGGTTGGTCCAGTAGATAATAGGCAACATAGATTTACTTGTCAATTATTTACGAGTTGTTTCAAGGGATATGATGCACGTGAATGCGTGGGAATAGTGTTGGTCACCGTGCAACGTCCCTTAGCTGTGGCTTTTGGAGCGGCCGCCTTGCGCCTATACCAGAACCACCCATGAACGTCCACCAGCGGCTCGAGGCCGTCATCGACCTCTCCCACTTGTCGCCTCCGTCGGACGAACTCATCGTCGCATGCCTTCGAGAAAGGTTCATGACAGACAACATCTACACCAGCATTGGAACCTCAGGGCTGGTTGCTCTCAACCCCCACAAATATGTAACTTCAAACTCGGATTCTGTTCTGCACAAATATGCTGCAGAGTATCGTGATACCTCGGAGCACAAACAGCCCCTTCCCCCGCATATCTTTCAACTCGCGAATAATGCATATTATCACATGAGGCGCACGACCCAGGACCAGACTCTAATCTTCAGGTTAGCAGTTGTACCATTGATCACCACATACATGGTCTCAAAACTTTTTTAGAGGAGAAACAGGCAGTGGAAAGTCGGAGAACCGTCGTCTGGCTATCAAAACGCTACTGGAATTGAGTGTCAGTAGCCCAGGAAAAAAAGGGTCTAAGCTTGCTACACAGGTCCCGGCCTCCGAGTTTGTGCTCGAATCATTTGGAAACGCTCGAACTCTCTTCAATCCCAATGCCTCTCGTTTTGGAAAATATACTGAGCTGCAGTTCAGCGAGCGCGGTCGACTCTGCGGTGTCAAAACGCTAGATTATTATTTGGAGCGAAATCGCGTGGCTGGTGCACCCTCAGGCGAGCGCAACTTTCATATCTTCTACTATCTTGTCGCCGGTGCATCCCCCGAAGAGAGGCAGCACCTTCACCTCCTTGACAGGACGGCATATCGATATCTTGGCCAGCGTAATGCTGCTGGGAGGTTGAATGGAGGACGAGACGATGATGAAATACGGTTTGAACAGCTCAAGGTTGCTCTTAAGACTATTGGGCTTTCAAAGCGCCATGTTGCGCAGACGTGCCAACTCGTCGCTGCCATATTGCACTTAGGAAATCTCGAATTCACGATAGATCGAAGTCGGAATGAAGATGCCGCCGTAGTACGCAACACCGATCTTCTGAACATTGTTGCTGAGTTTTTAGGGATCCCACAATCTGCCCTCGAGTCTGCGTTATCGTACAAAACCAAATTGATGAAGAAGGAGCTGTGCACCGTTTTTTTAGACCCCGACGGCGCTTCAGATAACCGTGACGACCTTGCGAAAAACCTCTACTCTCTTTTATTTGCGTGGCTTAATGAACACATCAATCAGCGCCTCTGCAAGGAGGACTTCTCTACGTTTATCGGTCTTTTCGATCTCCCTGGACCTCAGAATATGACAAGTCGTGCAAATTCACTTGACCAGTTTTGTATCAATTTTGCAAACGAACGATTACAGGGTTGGGCGCAGAAGAGGCTTTTTGAGAGTCATGTCGCTGAATACACCAATGAGGGTATCTCGCGCCTCGTCCCCAAAGTCTCCTACTTCGATAACGCTGAATGTATTCGTCTACTGCAGCACAGGCCCGGTGGACTTATCCATATAATGGATGATCAGGCCCATCGCGCTCCGCGTAAGACAGATCAGACTATGGTTGAGGCATTCCAAAAGCGGTGGGGTAACCACTCGTCGTTCAAAACTGGGTCTAGCGATCGAAATGGAAACCCAACTTTCACAGTTAACCATTTCAATGGACCAGTTACATACTCCTCCGAGAATTTTCTCGCTCGTAATCTTGATGCACTTAATCCGGACTTTGTTTCACTTTTCCGGGGTACTGATGAAGTCTCGGGGTCTATAAACCCTTTTATCAAGGGCCTGTTCTCAGGCAAGGCCATTGCAACACAGGCTCATCCGAGGAATGAAGATACAATTGTCGCTGCGCAACAGGCTGTAAAGCCTATGCGTGCGCCCTCAACGCGAAGGAAACATACAATCAAGCGTTTGCCAACTCTTCGGGAGGGAGGAGATGACGAAAAGGAAGAAGCTGAAGAGGCTTCTTCTGGAGGGGCCCCCTGTGTTGCGGGTGAGTTCAAGGCAGCGCTGGATACGCTGTTTGAGACTTTGGATGAGGCGCAAGCATGGTTCGTGTTTTGCGTCAATCCCAACGATTCACAGCTCCCAAATCAGCTGGAAGGGAGGAGTGTAAAGGGTCAAGTACGCAGCGTTGGGTTGGTGGAGATTGCAAAGCGATCGATCAATGTATTTGAGGTTGGGATGACCCCAGATGAGTTTTGCGAGCGCTATTCGGCTGGTTTGGAAGCAGCAGGTGTGTCAGAGGGTGAAGCGCTGGAAAGGATTCAGCAGGCGAGAACGACTTTTGGATTGACTGAGAGAGACCTTGTCATCGGCCAGCACAAGGTGTGGTCGCTCATCTCCAGAAAAGATTTTATTTTGACATTATGTATCAGGTTTTCCTCTCTCACTTGGCTTTTCACACTTTTGAAGATGGCATTCGTTCTCGCGACGTCGAGGAACAAAAGCGGAACCGTTTACGGGATGCGGAGGCAGATGTTGGACTCAATTCGCGTGGCATCAGTGATCCCTACGCTCCTTACCTCTCGTCGGGTATGGCACCAGGGGAAGTATCTCCTGTGCCTTGGGGATCATACCGTGAACAGGATAATGCATCAAATCAGGCTCTTCCTCTCGTCCCCAATGCTTCTCCCTTCCAGCGGGCAGATATGTACGATGAGTATGAAGAGAACAAGTCTCTACGCAGCGATGATTTTGATGGGCGCAGTCCTTTTACTAGTCAGCGTGATCATGATGACTCGATGACGAATTATGGTTCTGAGTCGTATGCTCCATCTCGCAACATGTTCCAAAACGAGAACAAGAAGGCTTTGCTGGGAGATAAGGAAGTATTACCCGGAGAAATTCAGGATGGTGAGACGACAGAGGTGCTAAAGGAGAGCTCAGCTCGAAGAAAGTGGGTTGCTTTGTGCTGGATGTTGACGTTCTGGATACCATCATTTTTTCTGTCATGGTTTGGGAGGATGAAGCGCATGGACGTTCGTCAGGCGTGGAGGGAGAAGCTTGCCCTTAACATCCTCATCTGGTTGGCATGCGCCGGTGCAATCTTCGTTATTGGATTCCTCAACTTACTCATCTGCCCCACGGAGCATGTTTTTAATATGAACGAACTCGCATCCCACTCCAGCACCTTGTCACCCAATAATGTTCTGACAGCAATCCGAGGCGAAGTCTTCGACTTGACCACCATTGCTGCTGCTCATCAACGAATCATTAGCGTTATTCCTTCACCGGCTATTCTCAAATATGGTGGCCAGATAGCAGATAATCTTTTTCCGGTCCAAGTAAGCTATTTGTCATATTCCAGTTGATCCATGTTGTGATTGATCATTTCAAGGTCAGCGCGCTCTGCAATGGTGTGGATGGCAATGTCAGCCCGTACGTCATCTTAGACTCGAGGAATGTGTCTGACCCCAATGCTGTCTACCATGATTTCCGCGCTTTCACCAACGATTCGCGGCCGGATTGGTACTTCGAGAACATGGTCCGCATGCGTTACACTGCCCGCCGAGGCTTCGTTGGTTACACGCCTAAAGAAATCAGGAACATGGCCGTTCAGGGCCGTTCTGTTGGTATTTACAATGGACTCATCTACGACGTCACCAACTACATCACAAGCCCACCAGCTGTGAGAGCTCCATATGGGATGCAAGCGCCCTCGACCAATACAAATTTCATGGATTCTTCTGTCCTGGACGTTTTCAAATTCAATGCAGGCAAAGACATTACGAAACAGCTCGATAGTTTGGCGATCGACTCCGTTGTTCTTGCCCGCCAGAAAATTTGCCTTCGGAATCTGTTTACAATCGGTCAAGTCGACAATCGTAACTCGACCCAATGCCAATTTTCCACGTACCTTTTACTCAGTTTATCAATTATCATGATTACCGTCATTGGCTTCAAGTTTCTGGCTTCGATTAACTTTTCTGCGCCGCGCGCTCCCGAGGATCATGACAAGTTCGTTATTTGCCAAGTACCTTGTTATACGGAAGGTGACGCATCTTTGCGCAAAACGATTGATTCTCTGGCGCAGTTGAAGTACGACGACAAGCGGAAACTCCTTCTAGTCATATGTGACGGTATGATTGTGGGCTCGGGAAATGATCGCCCTACTCCAAGGATTGTGCTTGACATACTTGGTGCGGATCCTAACCTTGATCCGGAGCCCCTCAGCTTCTTGTCGCTAGGGGAAGGAGCGAAACAGCATAACATGGGCAAAGTTTATTCTGGCTTGTACGAATGCGCAGGTCATGTCGTCCCGTATCTTGTCGTTGTCAAAGTTGGCAAGCCTACAGAGAGATCACGACCTGGAAACCGCGGCAAACGAGATTCACAGATGTTAATTATGCGCTTTTTGAATAAGGTAGTTTGCGAATGTAAATGCTCAGGGTTGGCTTTTAACACATGTGTTTTCCAGGTGCACTTCAACACCCCCATGAATCCACTGGAGCTAGAAATGTACCACCAAATCAAGAATGTCATCGGTGTCAATCCGACATTTTACGAATATCTCTTCATGATTGATGCTGATACAACGGTCGATCCTTTCTCGGTCAATAGACTTATCTCAGCGTAAGCCGACCTCATCTACCTGCCTATTTCTTCAGTACTTATTCCGTAAACTAGGATGATACATGATAAGAAACTCTTGGGCGTTTGTGGGGAAACTGAGTTAGCCAACGCCAAGCAATCTTTGATTACGATGATGCAGGTAAAAGCGCTTGTAAGTCCGTCCAAACCTAGCTTTACTGATCATGCGAAAATAGGTGTACGAGTATTTCATCTCTCACCACATGGCAAAAGCTTTTGAGAGCCTCTTTGGTTCTGTTACATGCCTTCCTGGTTGTTTCACGCTCTATCGCCTCCGGTCTCCAGATACACACAAACCACTCCTTATATCCAACCAGATAATTGAAGATTATTCTGAGAATCGGGTTGATACCTTGCACATGAAGAATCTACTTCATCTCGGAGAGGACAGATATCTAACGACACTCCTCCTCAAACACTTCCCATTATTTAAAACCCAATTTGTCCGGGATGCGCACGCCTACACCGTTGCTCCTGACGACTGGAAGGTCTTGTTGTCACAGCGCCGTCGTTGGATCAACTCCACAGTCCACAATCTCGGAGAGTTGATCTTCTTGGAGCAACTTTGCGGATTTTGTTGTTTCTCTATGCGTTTTATCGTCATGATAGATCTGGTGTCTACTCTGACGCAGCCTGTGACGGTTCTCTATGTACGTCTCCCCTCCATCCCTCCAGGGGGAGCCGCTTTTGTTTACTTATCAATGGACAGATTGCCTACCTGATATACCAAGTTGTCGGGCAAGACAAGCCTATTCCCAAACTGGCTCTTATTCTGATTGGGGCGATCTATGGTCTACAAGCGGCGGTCTTCGTTCTGAGGCGTAAATGGGATATGATCGGATGGATGGCGTTCTACATCATTGCTATTCCTGCCTTCTCCTTCTTCCTTCCTTTATATTCGTTTTGGAGGATGGATGACTTTTCATGGGGTCAGACTCGAGTTGTTCTCGGTGAATCAGGCAAAAAACTGATTGTCCACGTACGTATCCGTTACCTCATCTTCTACTTCTGGGTTTATCGTTTTTCAGGACGAGGGAAAGTTTGATCCTCGATCTATACCTCTTAAATCATGGACTGACTATGTGAGTCGATTCATCACAAGTATAGTATCATATTATTGTTCTGATTATCTCTACAGGAAAACGAGCTCTGGGACAAGGAGTCAAATCACAGTATTGGCTCTTGGGTACCTCCTACGAAAACGAAGGGAGAAGGATATGCCGAATCCCACACTGCTTCAATATATGGCCGCGAAACTTATTACGATCCGCGCAGTTATTCTCCAGCACCTTCACAGGTGGGGATACATCCCCCACCAGGGTATAATTCAGGCCGGAATACACCTCAGTCTAATTTCCGTATGGGAGAAACCGGTAGCATGCTCCATCAACCCGCACCATCACGGCCTGTGACAAATTACCTCGAGATGCCTATCCCTTTAACAACCAGTCCTGACAATGTGAATACGCCTGGATCCCCAACGGATGTGAACATTGACCGCGCTGTCCAAGATATTCTTCGTGGTGCAGACCTGAATACCGTTACTAAACGCGAAATCCGTCGTCAGTTAGAGGGAGTTTTTGGTACGGACTTGACAACGCGCAAAGCCACTATCAACGCAGCGATTGACAGGGCATTGCTTGGACAGACTTGAGTTTCTGTGTCTTTCATATACTTTTGGCTTCCCGGTACATTATATCTAGTATTTGGACTTGATAATCTTAATTTTCTCTTTTGTAGACACTTTCCTTTGGACTTCTCGGCTGATCAGGCCTTCAGGGCTAATGTCCGATCTCAATTTCATAATCACAACATATTTACGTGGACCATACTTCATCTCCATACCAGTTTACTATCAGGACTGTCATTATCAATTTTAGCAGCAATGAGTATCATTGTTGACTCTAAGCAAAATGGGAGTTGTAGTGACACGAGTAAATGTGTGGAATGACTCGAAATGGTTCCTCAGTGCCTCGTGGTGCGCATTTGGACAATTAAAGAACAAGGTCTTTGACTCGGAGCAGTATCCATCACGCTTGCTTTGTTCTCTTTGTAAGAATAAATGTGACTTGGCAGTTGGAAAGTGCTCTAACTTTCTAGCAGATGGTGCTTTCTTTGGAGATGAGTTTCTGGTGATTCTGCTCTAAAGTTCCCTCACAGTGGATTCCAATTTGATGACATAGCTGAGTGATGTCACAAATACAGTGACTTAGCCTATAATTGCATTGGGCATGCTAAGTTTGCAAGAAAATGTTGCATTTCTCTGCAAATCAAGCCAGTCAACACAAAATCTATGGAGTTTCAGAGAGTATAGATTTTACTCCCAATGGATCATGATAGAGGTGACTGTATGGCAAAAGGTCAGGTTTCCAAAGAAAAAAAAACTTAATATGTCATATAGCTCACGTGATCCCCTCTTGTCAGTGCCCCCTTCTATAGACCTAGCCTTGTACAGAAAAAAAGTATATCCAAACCTCGAAGTCTGGCAGTTATGAAATTGACTAAGACTATCGATGGTGCTGCACATCAGTGACCCAACTCTATTGTTTAAATACATTCCACGCTTCATTTAGTGCCCCAAAAACACCATTAGCAATCATCCTTTGTTCCACAGTTGTGTTTCCCGAGCTGAGCTAGATACGAGATATTGATGTGTCCATGCAAGTGACCATAGAAGAACCTCAATGGCTTACCTTGTCTGGATGAAGTTTTGCAATTGTCCTTGTATACCTGTTTTTCACCTGAGCAGGCATCACAAGCTCTGCCATTCCGACCTTTTGCAAGCCAAGCTCAGGCCATAGCACGGTATCAAGACTCCCTAGCAATGCTCTGATATTGGTCTCCTTCCCTCCTCTCCATGCCAGGAGCTTCGCGTCGACAGTGTCCTTAAGTTCATGTCGTAATTGGTCCTCTGCCTCCGCGGCATGATTCACAATTCGCAAATTCTCTAACGCCCGAGAGGGTACAGAGCACGGGGATAGTGAAGCAGGTTTGACAGCCATAGCTCTTGGTTCGGATGTCAAAAGTTTGGATATCGTTGTTCCAGTCTCCTTGTTCTGTGCCACCATCTTCCTACATCTTCCCGCCGCCCTTGCTGCCTCGCTTCTCACCTTCTGCCCAGCCCACTCCAGCCCCGAAAGTATGCCCCAGTCCCTCGTAGCCTCTTCCCATTTCTCCCTTCCTTCCCATGCCTCTGCTCTCCGCTTTAAAGCCTTCACTAGCGCGTCACCGAGATCAACACCCGCGCCTTCTTCCTCCCTTACCACTTTTTCTTCGCGCTGAGGATGATAGCCAGCGCCAATAAGATCCAATACAGCCCCAGAATCAGCAACAGCCCCGGTATAATCGCCGATGCGCAGCCTTGCCAGTGCACGGTTGTTGAGGAGCGGCACGAGTAGTAGGTGCCCTGATGGTAGCACATCGATGCCTAAGGTATAGGTCCTTTCAGCCTCTGCGTACTGTCCAAGCTTGAACTTTGCTGATCCTGCTTCTTTGTGCTCATAGGCGGTGGAAAGCACTGACGGCGAGGCAGAAACGAGATTGACTCGTTGTCGTAGAGGCGGAGGCTGACGTACGGCAATACGAGCAGGAGGGGAGATATTGCGCGGCGTAGAGATATCAGCAGGTATGCGACGGCGGAAGGGCGAAACGTAGGCAATGGACTGTCTGTCAGAAAAGAGATCCGTTGCATTAGGCTTAGGCTTGATTTCTGGTACTTTATCTTCTTTTGGCTGCGGCGTCGACTTAACTTCATCAAAAAGTGGCGCACCAGGGCCCCCGGATGTCTTCTGCCGTGGAATCTCATTGCCTTGTGACACCTGTTCAGTCATCCATCTAGGCCGCCCACTCGACGACCCAGTCGCTACCGCCGTCCGGTCAATATACGCCTTCTGAACGCGCTCCTTGCCCTCCTTCCAGAATAAAGTCGCCTTATTGAACATATTCATCCCAATCTCGCTTGCGTGGGTTATAAGTTTGTCCGCCTGCTCCCGGATATCCTGTTGAGAGCTTGCGGAAGAATTTATAGTTCGTTCACGATCATGGGACACCAACCGTGAAGCACTACGTAGCGCAGGGCTGCAAGTAGGTGATTGGATTGAAGATTGCGTAGTAGGGGCGCCAGACGCTACTCCATTTTCCAGTAATGTTTCTAGTGCAGCCTGAACATCAAGCCCTGTATCTGTAGCAGCGAGGGCGTTGCGAGCTTGCTGTACTGAAAAACCAATTTCTACAATCTGCCCAAGTATGTGCGGGGGCGGGGAAACAGATCTGGATGAGGGTGTTCCCTCAATTTGCGTCGAACTTTCTGGCAAGGTTGAACCATTTTGCGACTAGAATGTACTCGGTCATCCATTCAAACAATCTCATAAGTGAAAGACGCACGAAAAGAGATCGGCGTTTCGGAAGAGTGTCAATGGGTTTACTTAAAGCACCAAGAATATCATCCTCGGAGTTAAAATCGTCTCCCAAGAAAGTGTCTTGGCGATCGCCAAAATCGAAGGTTGCATGTTGCAACGATGGCAGCTTGGACTTGAATTGATCACTGATAGTTTGAGGCTCAAGCTGGGACATGGGTTCGTTTACAAATTCATTTAACCAATCGTTGTCCTGTGTCATAACTATGGACGCATGTGGAGAGGCCAGTTCTGCCGGACCTGTAAAACTAGCTGTTTGTGATGTTAGTGTATCGGGGGCCCAGTCATCGATGGATACTGCTTGTTGATGCTTAGACGATGATGGCACAGTTTTTGTACTGGCAATTGCAAGGCTATCAAGCCCATCCCAAACGTTCGAAGTGGCTGCTGGCTTGATTATCTGCTCGTGGCCACTAAGATTTCCCAGCTTCTGCCGCTCTGCCTCTGCTGCTTTCTCAGCCATGGTCATCCCGGTTTTACCATTAGTGCTTGTCACTAGCGAACCACTTAGCAGACTGCTGAAGGCGTCATCGCCACCGTTAGATAACGAGGTCGTGACAGAATTCTGAGTTGTTCGTTGGGATGGACCCCCAGCGACAACAGGCGACATCGACCGTGAACTGTGGTTAGACGACCCTGCCGACGATAGCAACGAAAACACATCAGGTTGAACTGGTTTCAAGGCATTCCTTGTTAAAACTGATCCGAGCTTTTGTGGTTGCGACTTAGGAGGGGCTGATGAATTCCAAAGATCAGCAAAAGAGTCGGACATTGGGGAGATTTTTGCAGAACAATTAGAAACAGGGAAGATAATGAGCCCGTCGTGGCCAGCGATGAGCGGGATGTTTTGACGTCGTGGTCGGCGATGTGCTAGGAGTTTAGGGTGGGTTGAATGGCGAAAAGTCATTGGTTAATTCAAACTCAGACTAGCTTGTGTAGTCGTCGAACAAGAAATGAGTGGTAAGTATGTGCCTCCTAAGCTCAACCTCTGCTTTCATTAATGAGTATCAAGACGACCAGATAACGCTTGCTTCTCCTCCATTCGACAGCATATCCTCTGTTCGCTATTCTCCCACAAATCCTGATCGCTTATTAGTTTCATCATGGGATGCAGTGAGTTCCCTTTCTCTGCTGAAACAATTGATGTTCTCACGCCCAACTATTAGACCGTCAGATTGTACGAAGTCGGGGACAAGGAAGGAAATGAAGGCGAGGCGAAGGCAAAGTTCGACCACAGAGCACCAGTTCTCGCGTGCTGTTTCTCAGATGCCACCCATGCCTTCAGTGGAGGCCTAGATACTTCAATCCGAGAGTGTGTTGCACAGTCCCTTTTTTATTCAGAGCATTAGCTGATATACAGTGTAGGTTGGATCTTGGTTCAGAAAATATGCGCAATCTTGGTGCCCATAATGATTCTATTTCTACCATGGCCTATTTTCGTGAATCGAGTGCGCTTCTCGCCTTGATCTCTGCAATGCCACTGATGTCCCTACAGATGTCCTCATAACTGGTTCCTGGGACCGTACTCTTAGATTCTGGGACTCGCGCGCAAGCAGCCCACAACAATCCTCACACGACACGCCTGAACGTGTATATCAAATTGACCTTGTTAACAATACCCTGGTCGCAGCCATGGCTAGTCGACTATTTAACATATACGACGTCCGTAGAATGGACGCTCCTTTGCAACAACGCGAAAGCAGCCTCAAATTCATGACAAGATCCTTGGCATGTATGCCCGACGGCCAAGGTATGGCAAATTCTCTTTACATCTTGGATCACACCACGACGTACTTTTGTGTAATCAGGCTACGCGACTGCTTCCGTAGAAGGCCGTATCGCGGTTGAATATTTTGACCCTTCTCCAGCCGTACAGGAAAGGAAATATGCATTCAAGTGTCATCGTCAAACTATCAATGACGTTGATCACGTTTGGCCAGTTAATGCCCTCGCATTCCACCCTATGTCAGTTCTCCAGTCTTCTCATCTGCCTTTTCCTGACATGACTCCAGGTATAATACATTCGCATCCGCTGGTTCAGATGCCACGGTATCTATATGGGATCACAAGGTGAAAAAGCGACTGCGTCAGTATCCGAAATTTGCAAATCCTATCTCGTCGCTTGCATTTAATTGTGACGGGACAAAACTTGCAATTGCGGTCAGCTATACCTGGGATGAAGGAGAAGCAGGATTAAAAACGGCAGAACGCCCGGCAATTCTAGTAAGAAAGCTTGGAGATGAAGTCAAAGTAAGTGCACTTGGCCTCATCTGTGAATTTCTGCTCAGGAACGTACCGTGTAGCCTAAAGGATGGAGTGGTAATTGACCTTTCGGTATACTTATGGGTCCTTGTTCTTTCCTTTCTATCAAATCGATTTTTGTAAGCTGCCGTGGGCAGTAGTGATTTAATATGTTTCAGTTTGCACCTGATCACAAACACCGATGGCTCGCTAGCCTCCCATCTATGTTAAGTAGCCTGGAACGTTGTTTTTCTAGCGGCAATACCGATGACTATTTATGTAGATATTTCTTTCAGACGAAACGTTACTGAATAGTAGCTAATGACTGGTATCCACCCGAGATCCGCACCCGTTCCCATCATGTTCCTTGCCATCAAACGGCAATCAGATATACGTCGTCATTCACACTTCCATGTATATGAGCATTTTCTCACTAAAATAGTTAGAAAAAATGTACCTTTTTCCCAGCTGTTTTACAATAGAAAATGTTACTTTTTGACCATTCTTTAGTATTTCTTGATGAAGGAGAAATGAATGTTTCTATAGAAAATGAGCATTGAAAGCTAACCTGCTTCTTTCTGCATGTTTTCTCGAGCTTTTTGAGGAAATATCAAGAAAAAGCAGAAAGTTCTCAATGAAAGTACAGAAATCAGCAAGTCACATATTTCAATGCTTATTTTCAAAGAAACATTTATTCCTTTTTTTTGGTGGTACCACTATAGGCTACTGACAGTTCACAAAGTAGTGTCACAATTTTTTTTTTTGGTGGTTCTAACGGCTGCTACTATGCCCTACGGTGCAGTTGACAGGCCCCCCTTTTGATGTAGCAGCAATTATGGCTCTCTCTCATGAGATTTTTTACTAGTCCATCCTAAACTGTGTATTGTAAGACATACGAGGTTGAACTGAAGAAAAATATGCGGAAACTATCGAGTCCCTTCTCAGCGACAATTTGAGGGTTTGTCACACTTTTTTCACTTCTGCCGTACAATGCCGCAGCGGACTACAAATGATTCTTTTGTTGATCTGAATAAACAACAACAACAACCACCATCATCACCCCACCCCCGCTTGCGAGAGTGGGCTCTGGTATTGTTTGTTGGTTGTTCTGGCCGCTACAAGGGACTGGACTGTTGTTGCCATTGATAGACTCAATTCCATTCTACCGCTATATGCAAGGTTTCATATACCAATCCACACACCAACCAACACACCAACTAAACAACCACTCCATGACATCCCAAGTTCCTCCTTTTTGGCCACATGTTCCCATGAATTTGAAGCCTCTGAGACCACTCAGTCAGTGGTTCTTGTCTGACACCAGCTATCTACATCAATGCTATCCTGATCAAGCAGACTCAGCTGTGTGCACATGCTTCAGGCTAAAAAAGAAAGATCTTCACATTACAACCACATCCCACACCTGCATCAATATTGCCTCCATCTGCACTGTCACTCATGCATCCAGCCCATCCAGCATGTCTACTGCCTTAGCATCTATTCAGCATTCGACATCTACCTTCCATCCACTAACGGTGATAGGCTTCTACTCGGACTGAGCGCATCAAGGGACATTATAGGCCAACCGACACTTGACGTATTCAGGACTCTAGCGACCAGTTGGGAATATAGAGCAGCTTTAGCTCTGGCAAATTACTACAGGATGTGGAAATTTATCCTAACCCCTAGCTACCAGGCCTTCAGCGCACTCCTTTCACCTAGCCCAAGAATGAAGAAGGCTCATAACGTATAACGCTAACATGACGGCGGGAGAGGACTCTAACTAAACCCCGAT